>VATE01000036.1:50678-71024 GCA_008065195.1 Metschnikowia amazonensis
CTTTTCATATCTTGCTGATTGCTATTAAATTCTATTCTTGGAGTCTTCTTATCAACGGTCAAAACGGACAAACTAAAGTAGTTTCCATGTTGTGCTGTATATTAAAACTTGTATTTGGTATGAATAATTTTGTAATATTGGTATGAATAATTTTGTCGCACTGGTATGAAAATATAAACTCTACTGCTCAGTCCATATAGTCAGCTGATATACAAGTTGATAGCTAGCTTACAAGCTTTCTATCGGTTAAGACTTTGAGTAGTCTGCATAACTTTAACGTGAACTAATACAATCTTTAGAGATAAAGTGAGAGGGTGGTGTTCCCGTGTAGTGCAGTTTGGGAAGTATCCAAAGGACTGTGGGTCAATGAGACAAGTGATCTTCTGAAACAGGCAAGTTAGTAGCGACATTATTGGTTTTTAGGAATAAATGCTTTTACGTGAAATTAGATATTGATTATAATGGCATGAAAAGGTTTTTTCAACAAGTCTTACTGTAACACTTCAAGTGAGTATTAAGACATCTGATCTTAGGGCATAGCGGATTAAGAAAGTTTCATGAGTTCACTGATGAAGTTATGTTATGATTACCGTAGCTACAGTAGTGGTTTACAGTAGTAGTTCTACAGTACTAAATCTATAACTATATTTTTAGGTCCCCATCGTATAATTACTCTTAAAATTGTAGCCTAGAATGTAGTCAAAAAGTCAGCAGAATTCCCAGTTTCTTCATACAGCCTTCCCCAAAGCATTGGGACACAGCTTAATCTCGACTTTGAGCAGAGGTCTATACGTGGACCTGATCCATTTTGAACAATAGCGAATACACAAACAATATAAAACAATTTTAAGACTTTAATGCTGTTAGACTTGGACTACAGTCCTATACCAGTAGACTACTAGATGATGCTACTATACCAGTAGACCACTAGAGTATACTACTATACCAGTAGATTCTTCGTAGACTCTTTGATAACGTCAAGTACTTGATTATCAATGTATTCATTGATGATCACTTGAAGAAGGGAATCAAGTTTACTTTGGGAGCCACACCCGGGGAAACTAGTCGTTCGTGTTTCATGCGAGCGGTAGGAGGGTCTCAGAGACAAACACCGTTAATCTGGGTAAGAGACTTGCGGTAGTAGGGAGATTATTCTGGTTACCCATCTTCTAGGCAAATGAGCTCGGCTCTTGTTCACGTCACGTCTAGATCGGATAAGGTAAATGATCTTGTCTGTATGGGTAGTGCTACCCATAGGGGTTCTGACTAACTACTATACTACTATGCTACTAGATTATTAGACTACTAGACTACTACTAGACTATACTACTAGGCTATATTACTAGGCTATACTATTACGCGATACTACTAGACTAAAATATACTACTATACTTCTATAGTACTGGATTATTAGACTACTAGACTATAGTACTAGATTATACTACTAGACTATAGTACTAGATTATACTACTAGACTATAGTACTAGACTATAGTACTAGATTATACTACTAGACTAGACTACTAGGCTATACTACTAGACTAGACTACTAGACCAGACTACTAGACTAGGCTACTAGACTAGACTATCAGTGTTAGATTCTTTAGATAACGTTTAAAACTGTATACTTATGACTATTTGTTGATGATTCCTCCAGACATGCCATCTAGACTTATCTTATAGTCCGAGGGGTTCTAGTCTGACTGGCTATGTTCAAGCCAGAGTTGGCTATCCTTCGACCTCGACATACGTTGGCCAATGGTGTATAGCACTGTTGCAGAGAAGAATAACGACTGTAGATACATTTCGCTTTAGACAGGTCTTTCGTATCCATTTCTATCCATACAGTGTATCTATAATTTGACCCATGGATATGATACCTTCGATGAATCTGACAACCAGACTACTATACTATATTACTGTACTACTAGAGTGTGCTACTATACAACTAAAATAAAAAACTAGATTACTAGAATATAAGACTACTAGGATATACTACTAGATTGCTATACTAGATTACTAGACTTCTAGACTACTAGAATACAATACTAGATTACTAGATTACTAGAATACTAGATTACTAGAGTATTAGATTACTATACTACTACATTAATAGACTTCTAGACTACTAGAATACTAGATTACTAGATTACTAGACTAGACTACATTACTACACTACTACACTTACACTACTACACTACTACACTACTACACTTCTAGACTATACTACTAACCTGTTCAGGGCTATACACTTCCTTTCAGAATATTCCTTGACAGCTCTTTCAGAGTAGCCTGGATTCTCTTTCAGTAATTCATCCCTTCACTGTTATCCCTTTCTCATGCTACCGCTTCCCCGGCTGTATACTTAAATGTGGCTCAGAAATATCTCATTCCATAATACCTATTGAACAGTCTTCTCTGGTACCATCAATGGATAGACACTGAGGCCAGAGATCTAAAGTGTAAGGAGCAAGAACAGTGGATAAGATACTTTCTAGGATTACTATAAAGATACTCCCACTATTAATAGGAGCAGATATAAACAAAGACTCTATCTATGTATTCTGTTAGACACTATCGGTTACAAAGTTTTCTCCAAGATTAACCAGCAGGTATGAAACTATTTATGAATACTTTTAAGGCCATAGGTCTGGTGGTGACTTTCAGTGTTTAATGAATAGGGTTTATGAAGTTGCGTTAACTGCTCTTTGTAGTGCTGTTCATGTGACTCTATGGCCCTATGGACCTTGATGGACTCTAATGTGACGATATATTTTAGGTTTTGATTCTTGCTAATACCGTTTTGATTCTTGCTAATACCGTTTTGATTCCTGCTAGTAATGTTTGTGGTCGTTACTAAGTTGTGTATTGAGAAGTCTGGAGTACTGTAACTAGAACTGACCTCAAGACCATGACTCTGTATCCCAAGGTTCCATTTAATACCTCGTAAGAATCTAGAATAAAGTCCCTAGTTTACAAATATTCACACAGTGCCACTCTTAATCGAACACTCTCGTACCTCCCCTTGGGATGCCATTGATAAAGGTATATCTACAAGAATATGGAGCGCCTGCACATGGGAATGGGTTCCGGGAAAGGTGGCTGCGAAACACCCGTACACCGGATATCCAGAACAACAAGGACCAACGCCAAAGGCACCAAACGGATTCTGCAAGGAATCGGTTAATTGAAGAGAATAAGGCTTGGATTTTGGAAGAGATAGGAGACGATGAGAAGGATATACTGGTTGCAAGGAGATACTGGTGGCTAGGAGTACACCAACACAACTTTATCTAAATACATCTTGGAACACCTGATTATGTGTAAGGAGTAAAGGAAGTATTAGTACTAAGTGAAATTATGGTGTAGTCAAATTATGGTGTAGTCAAATTATTGTCTAGTCAAATTATGGTGTAGTCAAATTATGGTGTAGTCAAATTATGGTCTACTCAAATTATGGTGTAGTCAAATTATGGTGTAGTCAAATTATTGTCTAGTCAAATTATGGTCTAGTCAAATTATGGTCTAGTCAAATTATAGTCTACTCAAATTATGGTCTAATTGAAATTAATAGTAATACATACTAGATGAGTAGTGGAATTGAACCAAAAACCTCTTAATGAGAAAGGAACTCTAGCAAACACTTCTTAACTAAGAACTCAAAAAACAATTCATAGGTAAGCACGTGAACAAACACTCATCAATTTAGCCTATTGTTATATATAAGAGTCTATAGTCTGTAGATCATAGAGCTCAATGGCGCCGCAGCCCACACCCGTACCTCAACTACGTTAAACAAACATCCAATGCAAAGCGCGTGATTTCCTCATTGGTGTTTCAACGGGTGAATTAGACGCGATTTGGATCAGTCGATGTATTTACTGATTTCACCATCTGAATAGAAAAGCCAACTAAAAAATAAAACACTAAAACACAACTAACCATAAAATTCATTATCGTAGACTAAACATTAGAATAATCTACAAAATTTTTCCCAATTACATTCACCTTGTCTATCTGGTAGTAACTATGATGTCTTTGCTGGATTTTATCGTGACTAATTGGTCACTGGAAGTGCTTGAAAATAAGTGCAGAACTGTATTTATTGATGAATCCGTAGACCCATAAGATGAATAATAAATCGATAGACCGATTTGTCTCGAGTTAGTCCAATAATCCAGTTTAAACTGTAATTGTCTAATCGTCTAATCGTCTAATCTATAATCGTCTCGTCTAATCGCCTTATCTCGTCTAATTCAATCATCCCTTCATAATTGATTATCTCCTCATAACCGTTGGCTGATGTCTAGTGCGAGTCCGGTACACTGAGGAAGCTCAAAGTCTGCACACAACCCAAGAAACCTTTAGCCCTTTGAAGTGAATTCGTGTTTTATTCATTTCTTTGTTTTATTCATTTCCTTTGTTTTATTCATTTCTTTTATTTTATTCATTTCTTTTGCTTTTTAACTTTCACATCTAAATATCTTTTATTAAAGTCTTTTGTCTCCTCTCCTTCATTCCTCGGCTCTCTCTAGTCATTGGCTCACGTGACCGGACTGCAGGCTCCACAGTCGCGCTCCAGCTGCGGGACGCGATTTGCTGCCTCTGCACTACTAACCACAAATCATCCCGGGCTAACCTCACAACACTACACATCCACACATCTCACCAGACTGCCCCATAGTCTCATTCGTTATCTGATTCCAACGATTTGGCAGCTTTAATTAATAGGTTCAGCTTAGCATTTACCACTTCAGCCTAGCACTTCAGCTTAGCGTTTTAGCAGCCCACTTAGCAGCCCACTTCTGCTCTTTCCATTTCTCAGTGCCTTGCTTGGTCAATTTGCTGACTCAGATCATGGACACCCGAACTTTGGGCACCAAGCGTGTCCCCTTGGCAGAAACAAGCGGCAATGTGCCTGTACTCAAGAAGTTTAAAGGAAGAGCGCTGGATAGAAAAGAATCCAAACCCAATGAGAGTGAAGCATCCACTTCAAACTCCGCCTCCATGGCGACCTCCACAACCACTTCTGCTACTTCTGCCGCCACGTCTAACTCCGCTGCCAAAGCCGCCCGCTTGGTGGGTGAGGAATTGAAAACGTGGCAAGCGTCGTGGAAGAAAATCATGCGTGAATCTGTGGTGTATTTCGATACACAAGGCTGTGATTCCACCAACCAGGCTCAGCTTCTGGAGCAAAAGAGAGCCCAGCGCGCCTTGAAGTACGTGGGCTGCGACATTGTGCCGTTTTACGACCGCGACGTCAGCATCATAGTCAGCAGGAGACCGTTTTCCAGCTCCAAGAACTATCCGGCAAACGATATCTTCCACGATGCCGTGGCTCTAAAAATAAAGGTGTGGGACTACGATAAGGTGTTCCGCTTCCTAAAGAACTTGGGGGTTTCCGAGGCCGTATCCCATGAACGCGCAGGAAACTTGTCCAACCTCTTGCGCGAGGAGAAGATCTTTGGCTCCACTGATAGAGATCCCAATGCAAGGAGAGATGATTTGTATTATCTCGAAAAAAACTACATATACGCCTACGACCTCACGCAGGCCGTTCGGCCCATCATCGTGAGAGAATGGTCCAACGACTCATATCCTTCTTTCTACTTGACTCTTGACGGGAAGTGTCCATTTATACAAGACAGCTCCGAGAACCTGGAGCGCAAAAAACTACGCCGATTGCAGAAGTTCGAGGCCAGCAAGAACTTCCGTGACTTGCTCAAGAAGGTATCCTACATGGTTTCGCCGACCAAAGTGGCCTCCAGCAATTTTTTCGGCACAAGCACCAGCACTGATAGCATGAGTAAGGAGAAAGATGAGCAGAACGACTCCGAAGAAAGAAATACCGACCCTGCAAATGATACTATTGTGGAGCATAGCGGCGACGATGGGCAGGACGTGCACAATCTTCAAGATTTGTACGATTTCAAGCCTCCCATTGGGTTGAGCAGAAACTCTTCTGTGATGCAACCCACGCCGGCTAGCGCTTCCACTTCCAAATTCTATGATGTGGCCGCATCGGGCTATAATGGAGCATCCAATGCCTTGCAGTATTCAATGGACTCCACGTTAAATAGCGTGGCGCTTCAAAATGGAAATGGTCTAGGCCCCGCAGTGTCGCAAGTTCCTTCGAAAAACGTCAATAACCTCAAGCGCAGGATTTTCATGAAGCGCCAATTAAGCAAGTCAGTGGACGTGAGCAAAGACCACGAATTGAAACCAGGCTATTGTGAAAATTGCAGAGTAAAGTATGACCATTTTGACGACCACATTCTCTCCAACAGGCACCGCAACTTTGCATGCAACGACGAGAATTTCGCCGACATCGATCGCTTGATCGAACTTCTTAATGATAGCAAGCACATGGGTTATGTTTCTTCCAATGGAGATTACAGTTGTGTGAGCTCGTGAAGTTTGGCGGGACATTCGAATTATCACGACTTAGTGATGCGCACCCTGTGCTCTAGAAAACCACTTGAATATAAGAGGCCGCATTGATGGATGAGCTGTGAAATGGTAACTTGGTAGAGTACATCAGATGGTCCGATCCTGCCCGTGTCATTCTGACAGAATCTTTAGTCATATTGCTACATATAGTGCAGATATAGTGAGAGTTGTTACATATAGTGACAGTTGTTACATATAGTGCAGATATAGTGAGAGTTGTTACATATAGTGCAGATATAGTGACAGTTGTTACATACAGTGCAGATATAGTGACAGTTGTTACATATAATGCAGACATAATGACAGCTGTTACATAATGACAACTGTTCATATTGTGGCGTTTACATATACTGGTCCATTTATACTGGTGCATTTATACTGGGCCTTACATAGTGGCTTATAGTCTCTCTACTCTTAGGGTGGTCCACGCAAGTTCTTCCAGCAACCTTAGCTTCCCTAAACATCTTTTAATTGCATATATAATCTTTTCAAATATCAGCCCTTCCATTTCAATTATGAAGACAAGGTAGAAGGAATTATATGCAGGCCGCGAAACTCATCGTGCTCACATCAAGTGTGTCTAGAGAGGACTATACCCACTTTCCCCAATATGCTATACGTGTGTAAAGCCGGCCTACAGTGCAGGCTTTCCCGAAAGCTAGGGCTGCGGCAATATTCGGTGTTGAAAAACCTCCCGAAAGTCGGCAGTCTGTCTACAGGAAGCAAGCCCAATCGGTTTGCCGAGTTATACCAAAAAGCAGCCAGCAAGCCACATAAGCCACAGAAGCCGTGGCACCAGAGAAAAAGCAATATCCAGGATGATCCAAAACTCCCTCTGGTTCCCGCTGATTCCGGCGCAAAGTCAAAAGAGCAGCAGTTTGAAGAGTACTCCAAGATCAGAAAGAGATTGAATGAGCGCCACAAGCAACAGCAGGCGGGAAAAGCCACGGATGCAAACAGTGAAAATTGGAATGGAAAGAGTCAAAGCGGAAACCGAAACAAAAACATAGGTCCAAAAAAGTCCAAGGCGCAGGTCAAGGAAAACATCAAAATATCCATCCCCACGTTCGTCACGGTTTCGAACCTCGCCACCATCATCAATGTGCCGTTGGCATCCCTCTTGAAAAAGCTACAGGAATTGGGATTCGAAGGAATGTCACATCAGTACATCTTGGATAAAGAGAATGCATCGCTCATCGCTGATGAGTATGGATTCGATGTGACCATGAGCGATGATACGGGCCTCGATCTTTTCCCCGCCCCTCAAGTAGAATCGCAGCTCCGGCCACGGCCGCCCGTGGTCACCATCATGGGTCACGTGGACCACGGCAAAACCACGCTTTTGGACTATCTCCGGAAATCTGCCGTGGTCAAGGGCGAATTCGGCGGCATTACGCAACACATTGGTGCCTTTTCGGTGGTAACGCCCATCTCCAAAAAGAAAATCACTTTTTTGGATACTCCCGGCCATGCTGCCTTTTTGAGTATGCGTGAAAGAGGAGCCATTGTCACCGATATCATTATTTTGGTAGTGGCAGCGGACGATTCGGTGATGCCGCAGACCATCGAAGCCATTAAGCATGCCAAGAAATCCGGCGTGCCCATCATTGTGGCCATAAACAAGTGTGACAAGCCCGGTGTCAAAATTGATAAGGTGTTGGCAGACTTGGCTCGTTACGAAGTGGATATTGAGGACTACGGAGGAGAAACTCAGACTGTGCAGGTGAGTGGCAAAACGGGACTCAACATGGACAAGCTTGAAGAGGCGGTGATCACGCTCAGCGAAATGAGTGATTTCCAGGCCGAATCCACGGTTGCTGCTGAAGGCTGGGTCATTGAGTCGCAAGTGGTGAAGGGTCTCGGGAACGTGAGCACAGTATTGGTGCGTCGAGGTACTATGAAAGTTGGCGACTTCTTAGTGGCCGGCTCCACCTATTGCAAGGTCCGTGGAATGAAAGATGAACATGGCAAGATGGTGAAACAAGCCGGTCCGTCTACTCCAGTCCAAGTGTGGGGCTGGAAAGAACTCCCCCATGCAGGCGACCAATTGTTGCAGGGCCCGCTGGAGCAGGTGTGCAAGAAAGTGATCCAGAACAGAGAAAGCAGGCAAAAACAGATCCAGGCATTCAAAGATATCGAAACCATCAACGAAAAGCGCACGCAAGAGGTCCGGGAACTCGAGCGCCAGGAGAAGATCAATGAGCTCAAGATGGCAGGCTTGGACACCAAGTCTATGGAGCAGGTGGACGAAGCAGGCGTAACCAGCGTCAAGTACATTGTCAAGTCGGATGTTTTTGGATCGGCAGAAGCCATTAAGGAAAGTGTGGATGGGCTAGGCAACGACGAGGTGCGGGCCACCATCATCTCGCACGATGCAGGAGTGCCCACGGAACTGGACTTGGATATGGCACAAGCGCTCAATGCAAGCATTCTTTGTTTCAACTTAAAGGTGCCGAAACCTATCCAGAACAAGGCCGACAAGTTGGGAGTGCACATTACCGAGGAGAACGTGATTTACCGTCTCATTGAGGGCGTGACAGAGGAACTCACGTCCAAGTTGAAGCCGCATATTGATATCAAGGTTTTGGCGGAGGTGGAGCTCCGGAACGCGTTTGATATCACGGGAAAAAATAAGGTGATTGTCAGGGTAGCTGGGTGCAAAGTGACCAGTGGAGTTCTCAAGAGAGGGTCCAATGTGCGAGTGTTGAGAAAAGGTGAGGTAGTGCACAAGGGCCACTTGTCGACTTTGAAGCACTTGAAACAGGACATCAGCCAAGCCACTAAGGGAATTGAGTGTGGATTGTCGTTTACAAACTGGGACAAGTTTCAGGTGGGTGATACCATTGAGGCGTACGAGGAGATCAAGGTGGCTCGATTTTTGTGAGCACCGAACCATGTATATAGATAGAGATTATTCGCATAGAGTGTATTTATTCTGCCTGTAGGTGAATCAAATGATTGGTATTCTGGAGTTACCCTCGGAATGCCGGAATTCGAAAACGGACCGAGCCCAAGACTGCCACAAGACTGCTACAGCCTCTAAATTTGGTCTTCAGATGCTCCGGAATTCCAGCAATATGCTACATATTCTTTATTGTCCAGAAAAGAGAAAAAGGTGCTTTTGCGTTGGGCCTTTTTGTCCTGGGGTAGCATGGTGTACGGGTGTAAATGAGAGAAATGCGGCCGGAACTCCATACACCCGTACACCTTTTTTGCAGCCACTCTTCCATTGCCATCAATCCAGTATTATGAGGAGATTGATGAGGTGAGGGTTGATATCTGAGGCTGGATATAATAGATTTGCATTTATGGATTTATTATGACAAGTGAGAAGGCAAGGGTGAGAGTTCTGGGGCAGTATATTCGTCAACATATTCAGTGTACTCGGTATACTCGTTCAGTACATTCAGTAAACTGTCAGTATATTCTGTATATTCTGTCAGTATATTCAGTAAACTCTGTCAGTATATTCAGTATATCTAATCAAGTCCAAAGTCAATTAAAATAATCTAATTTTCTTGCTTTCTTATTATTACTTGAAGTATGTCTGAGCAATGATATAATATTTTCAAAATTATTCAAACCAGTGCGACAAAAATATTCAAACCATTCAAAAAGTTTGGCCCACTTCAAAAAGTTTCGAACACTTCGCACAATTTTTAAATGGCATAATGTTTCACACTAATTTATTAGAATTCAATATTTAGAAATCTTAATCTAAAGGATTGCCTCATATGTACTATATTTGGGAGTCAAAGGTCAAAACCAATAAACTAGCTTCCTTGTTGTCCTATATATAACAACTTGTATTTGGTTTAGAATATTTAAAGAGTACGAAACTTAATTAATGGTTTAAATAAATTTGTCGCGTTGGTTTCAAAAATTTTGAAAAACACTGTACATTTTCCACATATTACCAATATTAAAGATATTTATACAACATCATCCACCAATTAATTTTGGCCATTTTTTCAGCTTTCGGAAATTATTATGTATGTTTCAAGTAAATTCACTATGGTATCACACTACCCAGTGTACGAATGATTGCTACACTGATATCAAAATATGCATTTTTCAACTTTTCATAATTATCCAAAGCAGCGCGCACAATAACCAAGAAAAAATAGTTCAAACCAATATTTCAAAATTATTCAAACCAAATACAAGTTTTAGTTTACAGGATAACATGGAAACTACTTTAATTTTGTTAGCTTCGACCGTTGATCAGCAAACTCTAAAAAAGTATATGAGAGCAATCGTCCAGTTATAAAATTTCTGATTACTGAATTCTATTAAAGTTGGTGTGAAAGATTATGCCATTTAGTTTGAATAATTTTGTGGCACTAGTTTGAATAATTTTGAAATGTTGGTTTGAATAATTTTGAAATATTGGTTTGAATAATTTTGAAATGTTGGTTTGAATAATTTTGAAATGTTGGTTTGAATAATTTTGTCGCGCTAGTTTGAATAATTTTGAAAAACACTGTATTTAAAAATTCGCATCCATTCGTACATCTTTCAAACCATAATGTTCACACCAACTTATTAGAATCAATATTCTAAAATCAAATCTAAAGAATTCTATTATACCTGGAGTCTTTCATTGAAGGGTCAGCAAATGAACTAAACTAGTTTCTTGTTACCTGTATACAACAACTAGTATTTGGTTTGAAAGAATTTGGAAGGGGTACGAAACTTTTCAATTATTGGTTTGATAATTTTGCTAGTGTGGTTTGAATGTTTTCGCGCTGGTCCTCTGGTTCGAAACATTTTGCCGCGCTATTGAATAGTTTGAAAAACTACCCACATGACTCATCTTACTACTTGAAGTACTGATATAATGACTGATATAATGACTCATCTCAATAAGTCATCTATGTCTTACCTTGAATTACCTTGACTTGCAGTTTTTTTCAAAATTATTCATACCAAATTATTCATACCAAATTATTCATACTAGTGCAATTATTCAAACCAAATGGCATAAGGTTTCACATCAACTTTTAATAGATTTCAGTAATTAGAAATTTTATATCTGGACGATTGCTCTTATATACTTTTTTAGATTTCTAATCAACGGTCGAAACGGGCAAAACTAAACTATTTTCCATATTATCCTGTATATTAAAACTTGTATTTGGTTTGAATAATTTTGAAATATTGGTTTGAAAATTTTGTCGCACTGGTACAGTATTTTTCGAAATTATTCATACCAATGCAACAAAAATTTTCATACCAGTGCGACAAAATTATTCATACCAATATTACAAAATTATTCATACCAAATACAAGTTTTAATATACAGCACAACATGGAAACTACTTTAGTTTGTCCGTTTTGACCGTTGATTAGAAAACTCCAGAAAAGTAAATAAGAGCAATCAGCAAGATATAAAATATCTGTTTACTAAAAACTATTAAAAGTTGGTGTGTAACATTATGCCATTTGGTATGAATATTTTTGTCGCTCTGGTATGAATAATTTTGAAATATTGGTTTGAATAATTTTGAAATATTGATATGATAATTTTGTCGCACTGGTATGAATAATTTTGAACCTTGACTTATCTTGAACCTAGCCTTCGACTAAGATCTCTGGCAGATTCATTAACAAATATATACTACAACATACTAATGTACTATAATCTATCAAATATGATAAATATAAAAAGAAATTCTAAACGCTTGTGAATTGTGCCTTGTGACTGGTTGCATTGGTGAAGAGGTCAGTACTAGCACTTTAAGATTCTACCAAAATCACCCTAAAGTAATAAATCAAGTACAAACCAAGGTTTTGAATCAGAGTAATTTTTAAACTATTAATTCTTACATTCTTAAGGTTCACATCCGCTGATTTTAGCGCCGTAGATGAAGATTCGAGGTATTATCCCTGAAATCTTTTAAATAGATCTTAGGACTTATATAGTTACACTGGCTGGCATTCATGGAATGGTAAGTAGGCTTTTGTATTGGTCGGATGTAGGGTTTTTTTTTTCTGGACCGCGCGCGGGCTCGTAACCACGCGGGCTCATAACCATCCCAAAGGTAGGGCAATGCCCACTATGATCTGACATTTGGATTTGCACTCACAAAACCGGAGACAGCCTAATCTGGGAACAGATTTTGATTGTGCCTGCCCCTGTTCACCTATCTTTCAAGTTGCAAGATATAAAGGTTGAGTTCTGGGAAAACCCAGACCAGCCATTCTACTTCAATCCAAGAGAGATTAGAGGATCTACTTATTAAAATCTCTATAACTTTTTTTTCATTTCTAAAGCACTTTATTCTTCGATGTTAGTAATTGTGGTGTGCAGAGAATGCTGGGTCCTTGAGACTTCTTAGTCTCTCAGCCCAGTGTTAGTGAGAATGCATTCAGACAGCCGGTGATACTAATTTCTGGTGGAGTAATCGACTAGTTTATAATACTATACATGAATATGAATCGATAAGATAGAACATCTGGAGAACTGATAGAACATCTGGAAAACTAATAGTACATCTCTTGGAATTGATGGCATGTGCAGTCTTCGATGTCCTGCATAACTTACTCCATCTCACTTCAGCTCTACCATCGTCTTCTTCCACAACATGTCTAGTCACGACGAATATTCCTCGGACGAAGAGGACTTTACCGCCGGCAACTCCGATGTTCTTCTTGGATATGTAGATATATCACTTGATGAAGAGGAGCCCTCTATTGAAGACACCTTCATTGGGGGTCAGCCCATTTGGCTCCACCACCTGTCTGTCCCTGAGCCCCGGCTTTTGCAGTGTGCCCACTGCCACAAGGAAATGGCCTTGCTTCTACAAGCTTACTGTCCACTTGAAAGCGGATTGTATGATCGTGTGCTCTACGTCTTTGCCTGTAAGGACACACAGCGGTGCTCGACAAAGAAAGGCTCCATCCGAGCCATTCGAGGTGTGCGGAAGGACCCAAAGAGGATGAAGGAGATTCAGGACGAGCAAGAGAAGGAGCTAGAAAGGGTGTATCAGGAGCAGTTACGTTTAGACGAGAAGAAGCAGTATGAGATTGAAGTGACTAAGGATTTATTCAGTGCCACGAAATCTACTGTGAATCCATTTGGCAATCCATTTGACAATCCATTTGGCAATCCATTTGGAAAGAAGGAGGAGAAGGAGGAGAAGGAGGAGGAGAAGAAGAAGGAGGAGGAGAAGAAGGAGGAGGAGGAAGAGGAGGAGAAGAAGAAGAAGGAAGACATACAGAAAAAGAAGGAAGTCAAAAAAGAAGTCAAAGAGGAAGTCGAAAATGTCCAGAGTTCCACCACTACGTATGCGTCAGTAGCACATCAAAGTCTTCCAACAAATAACCAGAAGAAAAACGAAGCAGTGATCTTGCCCTCATTCCCTGGCTACTTCCTCTATACCGAGGACGAAAAATTCAAGCGAATCTCCGTGGAAAATGAACTCGAAAAGTACAAGCACTTGATCGATAATGGTGAAGCGCCAGCAAAAGAACGCAGCATGTCGCAGTCGTCCGGCACACTCAACCCCGAAAACAACAAAATCGCAGCCATGCTCAATGATAAGTTTTTCGAGAACTTCACCAACGTGGTGGGGCACAATCCTGCACAGGTGCTTCGCTACCACTTGGGCGGAAAGCCTCTCTTGTACAGTGGAAAGGACGACGTAGCCCGAGCCGTGTTATCAGACACATTGCCGGACCCGGCATATAACCCATCTTCACGGCGGCAGTTCGAGCTTCAGTTGATGCCCAAGGCCATCATTGACCTTGAGAACACGGACTGTAAGCTGACTGCTGACATCTTAGCCGGAATGGCGTGGGGGACCATTATCATTGCGACGGATGTAGAGGACTACGTTTCTGATTTGGACGACAACCACGTAGCCTATGTGGAGGAATACTGTGGGGTGCAGTGGGAAGAGTCTGTGAATTAAGAGGCTGATGAAGAGAAGTAGAAATAGAGTTAGTGCTGGTAGATTTGACTAGATTTGACTAGAATTGACTAGATTTGACTAAATTTAACTAGATTTATGACTCTCTGATGAATCTAGCTTTGACTAGGTTTGACTAGGTTTGACTAGGTTTGACTAAGTTTGAATAGATTTGATAAGTTTGACTACATTTGACTCTCAGATTCCCAATGACACTGGCTAAAAATAGTCAAGTGCTATGACGTAGTGCGAATGTATCGTGCGTGGTGTTGCTTCAGAACACCAATAATAGTTCATTGTCAACATTTGTTCCATGTTCAGAATGTTTCAGATACGTTTCAAGTATCTTCAAGCATGTCTACGTTCAACCATGTTTCACGCATGTTTCAGATTCAGGGTCTGGCATGTAAGTCGCTATTGTTTGCGTTTCACATTCCTGTTCGTGTTTTCATCTCTTGTTGACCTTGCTCCATCGGAAAGTGCGCGTTAAGCCGCTGTGCTTCAGCCCGCGCTGCACCGCCTTTCGACATAACGCACGACTCTTCACTCCGAGAAAGGTCACGTGCCACCGATTTCCACCGTTCAGTAGCTTTGATCTGCAACATGGCTAACAAATGGGTGTGGATAGAGTCGTGTATCAGGTTCCTCTATACTGTTAAAATCCTTTTAAACTGCTTCAAAATTGCAGATACCGGAAATTAAGTATCTGGAATCAATGGGTACCCTCAAAACCAAGCCCGGATCTCGTGGCCAGAGCACTGACGCTGTGGCCTGCACATACCACTCTTGAAGCGGTCTCTGGCCATCCTTACGCCTGCACACGTACTCCTCTTTAAGGCACGCTGATCTACAAATACTTGCTCCAACCACGTCTGCATTTTCTTCTTTCATTAAGCAGATACCTTGAGTCGGGCACAAGTGTGCAGGATACTACTACCATTTCATTAGCCCACAAACAGACAAGAGACTTTACGTTTGAGTGTCCTTCAGATACCATATTGTCGATTCAGATACTGCCAGTCAGCGCTACTCGTTCGGCCAGCACTTTAACTCGTTCAGTCAGCACTTTAACTGGTCCAGTCAGCACTTGAACTCATTCAGTCAGCACTTGAACTCGTCTATTCAGCACTTTAACTGGTCCAGTCAGCACTTTAGATACTGCCAGTCAGCAAATTACAGTGCCACATTGTTAACTGTCCAGTTATTTACACAGCCACATAGTTGACCATTTTTCATTACTCAGTCTCAGTCAGTTACTAATTCTCAGTCAGTTACTCAGTCTCAGTCAGTTACTAGGTCTCAGTCAGTTACTAAGTTTCAGTCAGCTACTAAGTTTCAGTCAGCTACTAAGTCTCAGTCAGCTACCAAGTCTCAGTCAGCTACCAAGTCTCAGTCAGCTACCAAGTCTCAATCACTACTTACAAAAATCATTACCACCCCCCTCTACCATACTCCTAGTATCTCCTCAGTTTACTAAGGACTTCTCCCGCTTGCATCATCCTTCATCAAATCAGTCATGACCGAATACTCCTCTTCCTCAGATGAACTGAACAATTTTAAGTCCAACATCAATGTGCCTTCTGTCAACCTTGCCAACCTCCGCAAAAAGGACGGCAAGAAAATCAACCCCAAGACCAACTTGGTCAAGGCCCGCAAGAAGCTCACACCAGGAAAGACCGTGCGCTTTCCCGATACTCAGAACTACCGCAATTCGCTATTGAGCAACTCCTCTGCAACCAATGTATCCGATGACTCGGATCTGGACGACTATGTGGAGGGCGCAGGCCAGGAAGGGCCGCTGAAACTGCTCCCAAACTTCCAGTTCAATGTACCACTTAACCAGGACTCGTCAGACTCCGATGCCTACAGTTCTCCTGGCGATTACTACAACCAAGTGGACATGTATCAAGAAGACTCATCGGATGATGGCTCAGAGTACAATTCGCAGCCTCCTCCCGGCCGCCACCAGAGTATGCATTCCATGGGCAGCCGTTCCTTTAGTTCCAGCGAAAGAAAGCGCTCTGGCTTGAAGTACTCTCGCTCGTATTCTGCATCGTCCAGTCGTAAGGAAACCGACATCACCGAGATCCGGAACCCGCGCAGCGACCACTCCGATGGGCTTGGTGATATCTTCAGGCAAGTGTCTCTACAGGAACAGGCACCAGCTGCGAGTGTCCCATCGCGCTCAGATACCTTTTTAGGCAAGGTGCTCAATTTCGCCGGCGCCTCAAGTGCTCTCAATGGAGGAGGTCTTGCCCCCGGTGCCAGCAGCCATAGTGAGAAGGCCATGGATGAGGAAAAACTGGTGGGTGGTGCGGCAGATCAGCCCATTGAGATGCGCAACCTCAACTTTGACCAGCTCAACCAGGAAGCCAAGAACTTGATTTTCGCCCATGCCCCGGACGTGCAGGACCGCATGAAGCCCCAGCTCTATGAAACCTCCGACGCGGACACGCAAACAGACTCTACTGCTTTTCTATTGGATAACGAGAAACCTGTGGGCCTGTCTCTGCCGGATAAAGACTCCGATGTGTTCTATCAGCCAAACCCAGATCTTCTCAAGGAAGATCTTGACGACGACATCCGGGACGATGAGTTCTTTGAAGGTGGCGAGTACATAGCTCCTCCCAAGCAGGTGCATGCCGGAGTCCTCTCGTCATTGCTTAAGCTCTATCAAAACACGGGCGACAACAAATCGCAAGCCACGCTTCCCTCGATGGGAGGCCATTTGGCCGATGAACAATTCGAAGAGTATGGCGAAAAGCACCACCACGACTTCAAGAAGTATGGGCGCAAGATCAAAAGTGGACCCAAAAAATTGGCAGGCAAGATCTATGGTGGGAAGCAAGCCACCACGCCCACGGAGTATCGCAGTCAGAGTGATGGTGAAGATGGCCAATTGGAAGGAGAAGCTGCCAAGTTGCCATCGTTTCAAAACGCGCGGCCCAAGGCTCCCAAAGGAGACCCCAAAAAGTTGGGCAAGAAGTTCAAGAAAAACAACCAGAAGTTGCGCATCACCGTGCACATTGCCGACATTCTTCAGAGACAACGGTTCATCATTCGGATGTGCCGGGCATTGATGATGTACGGAGCTCCTACACATAGACTAGAGGAATACATGGTGATGACCAGCCGTGTGCTTGAAATCGATGGGCAATTCGTTTACTTTCCGGGAACCATGATCATTGCGTTTGGTGATGCTGCTACAAGAACTTCCGAGGTGCACTTGGTGCGGTGTGCGCAGGGTGTCAATCTTTCCAAGCTCGCAGATACTCACAAAATTTATAAGGACGTGATTCACGATATTACGGGTGTGGAAGAGGCTGGTATAAAGCTTGAGGAGTTGTTGAAGGCGAAAAACGAGTACCTGCCATGGCTCTGTGTGTTGCTCTTTGGGCTTGGCTCGGCGTCCGTGTGTACCTTTGGATTTGGCGGAGGCTGGTTCGATATACCCATTGCGTTTGCTTTGGGGCTGGTCATTGGCTACTTGCAATTCTTCATGTCGTCGAAATCGCACCTTTACTCGTCAGTTTTTGAGGTGACGGCTTCCATTGTGGTGTCCTTCATTGGTAGAGGAATCGGCTCCATCAAAGGTGACCACTTTTGTTTTGGAGCCATCACTCAAGGCTCGCTTGCACTCATTCTTCCGGGTTACATTATTTTGTGTGGGTCGTTGGAGTTGCAGTCCAAGAATCTTGTGGCAGGATCGGTGAGAATGTTCTACGCCATCATCTACTCGTTGTTCTTGGGTTTTGGTATCACCTTGGGCGCTGCGTTGTATGGATGGGTGGATAAGAATGCCACGGACGATGCTACATGCACCACCGAACATGGGGTGAATGACAAATGGAGAATTTTGCTTGTGCCGTTGTTTTCGTGCTGCTTGGGGCTTTTGAACCAGGCCCGCTGGAGCCAGTTGCCGGTGATGACGTTTATCACTGCCGTGTCATATGTTGGCACGTACTTTGCAGGTAAGCACTTTTCCAACGTGACGGAGTTCACCGCTGCTATTGGAGCCTTCATCATTGGTATCTTGGGTAACATGTACTCCCGTATCGGAAAGGGTATGGCGGTGAGTGCCATGTTGCCTGCTATCTTTGTGCAGGTGCCATCAGGAATTGCTTCCAAGAGTACACTTCTTGCAGGAGTGTCAACGGCGAACAAGATTACCAACTCTTCGTCTTCTGCATCTACAAGCACTGACTTGAGTTCCTTGAGTTTTGGTGCTACGATGGTGGAGGTTTCCATTGGTATTAGTGTGGGGCTTTTTGCTGCTGCTCTTATAGTGTATCCATTTGGAAAGAGAAGATCAGGACTTTTTACTTTATAGAGGGGATGTTTGTTTAGAAATTATGACTCAAAATATGAATTCAATGAATAAGGGTGTAACTTAAGTGATTAATACTACTAATACTACTAATACTACTACTACTACTAATACTACTACTACTAATACTACTAATACTACTACTACTAATACTACTATTACTACTATTACTAATACTACTACTACTAATACTACTAATACTACTACTACTAATACTACTAATACTACTAATACTACAGTATTTTTCAAAATTATTCATACTAGTGCGACAAAATTATTCATACCAATATTTCAAAATTATTCATACCAGTGCGGCAAAATTATTCATACCAAATGGCATAATGTTTCACACCAACTTTGAACAGATTTCAATAAAAAGGTATTTCATATCCTGCTGATTGCTATTATATTCTACTCTTGGAGTCTTCCAATCAACGTTCAAACGAAAGAAACTAAAGTAATTTCCATGTTATGCTGTATATTAAAACTTGTATTTGGTATGAATATTTTTGTAATATTGGTATGAATAGTTTAGTCGCACTGGTATGAAACATTTTGAAATATTGGTATGAATAATTTAGTCGCACTGGTATGAATAATTTAGTCGCACTGGTATGAATAATTTAGTCGCATTGGTATGAATAATTTTGAAAAATACTGTACTATTACTAATACTACTACTACTAATACTACTAAATATGTGTTTTAAAATTATTCAAACTAGTGCGACAAAATTATTCAAACTAGTGCGACAAAATTATTCAAACCAAATGGCATAATATTTCACACCAACTTTTAATAATTTTCAGTGATCAAATATTTTGCTTAGATATACTATTCTTGGAGTCTTCCAATAAACGGTTGCAACTGATACAACTAAACAAATTTTCATGTTATGCTGTATATTAAAACTTGTATTTGGTTTGAATAATTTTGAAATATTGCTATGAATAATTTTGTCGCACTGGTATGAATAATATTGAATAATACTGTATAAATAATTTTGAAAATACTGTACCAATATTTATTTAAATTAGTGCGACAAAATTCTTCAAACCAAATGGCATAATGTTTCACATCAACTTTTAATAGATTTCAGTAATTAGAAAGTTTATATTTGGACGATTGCTCTTATCTGCTATTCTTGAAGTTTTCCAATCAACGGTCGCAATGGATAAAACTAAAGTAGTTTTGTATATTAAAACTTGTATTTGGGTTGAATAATTTTGAAATATTGGCTTGATTAATTTTGTCGCACTAGTATGAATAATTTTGGAAAACTAAATACTACTAAATATTAAATATTAAACACTAAACACTAAACACTAAACACTTAACACTAAACACTAAACACTAAACACTAAACACTAAACACTAAACACTAAACACTAAACACTAAACACTAAACACTAAACACTAAACACTAAACACTAACACTAAATAATCCAAAAATCTAGGTTCTGCAATTAAAATCAAATACTCAGTCAATAAATAAAGTCTCAGTATCTACTCTCTCTCCTAGTCAATCTCTACATCCACGCAAATCGAAATCTCGTAAATGGTACTCTGGCCGAGTGGTCTAAGGCGCCAGGGTAAGGTTACCTTACCATACATTCCTGGTCTCTTCGGAGGCACGAGTTCGAACCTCGTGGGTATC
>VATE01000036.1:71034-95347 GCA_008065195.1 Metschnikowia amazonensis
TTATTTTTTCATTTTTTGCTCGATTCCTCGGCGCGGCTCGAAGAATACCCACCCCGCATTTCCAACCTCCTCCACTAGCAACACCACACTACCATCATGATCCACTCCAAAGTGCACACATACTTGCGTACGGCTTTCAGACACAGTCGCAGGCGCTTGGCACTCGTCTCTTATGACAACCACAGCGTCTGCGTGCAACTCGGCAGCGAAAACTCCCACGAAGTCAACTTCAGCTCGGTCTTCCTCCGAGACGCCTGCTCTTCCCCTACTTCCGTGGACTCGTCGACCCATCAAAAGACTTTTGGCACCGCTCACGTGGCCCAGGGCCTAGAAATTGTCAAGCCCCCAGAAGTCGTCTCGGGCGGGTCTGAGCAGCTCTTGCAGATCACGTGGAAACACCCCGATCAATCCATATTGGTTTCCCAGTATCCCGAGCTGTTCCTAGTGAAATCCAGCAGTCCAAAAACCCGTTTTCAAGGCAAATTTTTCCATGACCACCAAAAGTTTTGGAATCACGTGGACCTTATAAAAGACATGAAGAGTATTCAGGTCGATTACCATGCGTATTTGGAGGGAAGGGGCACGTTTAAGAGGTCATTAAAGGCATTGAACAAGTATGGCATCTGTTTCATCAACAATGTTGATAATCCGTTGGAAGTGCCTCAGACCCAGACGCTTTCAGAGAAGAATAGCCATCTCTGGCCGGTATACAAGATGGCACAACGATACGGGGCCGTGAAGTCGACCTTTTACGGTACGCTATTCGACGTTAAGAATGAACCAGACGCCAAAAACGTGGCAAATACTAATGTTTACTTGCCTTTGCATATGGACTTGTGCTACTACGAGTCTCCACCAGGACTCCAGTTGTTGCACTATATACAGAACCTGACCCAGGGCGGGGAGAGTGTTTTTGGAGATCTGTTTTTGGCGGCCAAACACGTGAGGGACACCGACCCAGTGGCGTATGAGGCGCTTAAAAAGGTTCCCGTGACGTTCCATTACAACAACAATAATGAGTACTACTACTATATGCGGCCGACGGTGGTAGAGGAGCCTTATATGCAGGATTCCCAAGGTAATCCTATCATTCAAGCTGTGAACTACTCGCCGCCATTCCAGGGCCCATTTGAGCATCATATCACGGCATCTGAGGACCCACAGCTTTTTGATGACTTTTTACGGGGGATGGTACTTTTCGAAAAGGCACTTACTGACGAGGCCAATCAGTACATTGTCAAGATGCCGGAAAACAGCTGTGTGATTTTCGATAATCGGAGGGTTGTGCATTCTCGGCTTGAATTTTCTGATAAAAATGGTGGTGAACGGTGGCTTATGGGATGCTATGTAGATGGAGACAGTTACCGGTCGAGGCTCCGCACAAACCTATAAATAAGTTAAGTGATAGCATTAGAGTGTAATTGATTCAATTTAAAGTGTATGGAGTACCTTTAAAGTTTAATTAATTAGTTAAATTGGCTAATAGTGACGTTGAAAGAGCAAAAAGATTGCAGCACCACAATTTCACACATGGTCTCCCACTGCATTACTCACTGTGGCCCTAAGTGGCTTAACTAACGTTGATCGGACGGGAAACAGTGGTTTCCACTTGGTATGGCCGCAACCGAAAGTCAATTTTTTCAGAGGACTAGGTGACTATATATTCTTGTTATCCAGTATTCTTGACGTAAGGTTTTCTGCCAAATACAAGCATTGACGATTATTTTAAATTAGACATAGAAAAAAGTTAAAGGTTCCATATTCTGATTCGCCTGACTTATACTTCGCTTCGCTAGTCGTAGGCTTCCCTGTTCTTTCTCCGTTTGTCAGTTAGCACACCCGTACCTCTGGACTAAATGGCATACATATAGATGGTTTTAATTTCAGTGTCAAAGTCTTCAAACATTACTCGTAGTCGTGAATATTATGGCAGTACTGTCCATGGCCCTTGGATCCAGAAACACTTACTAGTAGAGGTAATACGACTATAAGCTATCTTGATTGGCTTAGTCCTTCAAATATCACTCAAGACACAATTAACTTTCCACAGCCCAGCTTTTGCGACTAGATTTGGAATTCGATAGATGGAGAATTGTGATACCTTATGGGAATTAGACCTGAAAATCTAACCCGTGAACCCTTAATTAGAAACAATCATTAAGACACAATAAAACTGTCTTGTGATTCAAACCAACACAAACTTTTGATTTTTGTTGAAAGAGTTCCACGCATTGTTTTCGCCTTCTCCAACGGCATAATATTTGAGGTGTTGATTTTGTATCTAAAACCTGATGATAATGTTTATTGAAGAAATCTTTAGACTTAAAGGGGTAACCGATGAATCAGGTGGTGCTTTCCATTCATATACGTAAAGCCTCAAACTATGGAGCTATCGTGGAAATAATGGAATCATGAAATTATGGAATCATGGACAATCTGAGAGCTATCGTGAGTGTTCAAGCTATGCGAAATCCTACGCATGCTCCTGTTCAGACCCGTACATCCTGCTTAGGGTCATGGCACGTGATTATATCAGGTACCCTTTGTGAACCTGTGGGGTGATTTTCCATGTGTATACCTTTTGAAAATTTGTACTAAACGAATAAATATACGAAATGTTGAAGGTGGTATTAAATAGCAGGAACTAGCGTAAGGACCATTCGCAGCTTTACCCAGTGGTGTCGCACATGGCCAAAATGGCTTTACTGAAGAGCAGTATCAACCATAAACAAATTGAATTAATAGTTCTAACTTAGTGAACAAACTATTTATTGCAGAACAAAACACACGCAGAACAAAAATTCAGTGAACAACAAAAATACATTACAGAACAAAAATTCACTGCAGACAGTATCACATCAGAACGAAGTGACTGACTTAGCCCACTAAACATCTATTTTATCTAGGAATCCTTGACAGCCCGAGATAAAGATACCAGCTCCACATAGTCTAGAAAACTATTCAAACCATATGGCATAATGATACACACCAACTTTTAATAGTTTCCAGTAATCAGATAATTTATATCCGGCTGATTGCTATTATATTCTATTCTAAGGGTCTTCCAATCTTCGGCCAAACAGACAAAACAAAATGAGTTTCCATGTTATGCTGTATATTAAAACATTTATTTGGTTTGAATAATTTTGCGCACTGATATGAATAATTTTGAAAAATACTGTTTTCAAAATTATTGTATTTCAAAATTATTAACTAGTGCGACAAAAATTCAAACAATATTTCAAAATGTTCGTACCACTTCGCACAATCTTCCAAACCAAATGGCATAACGTTCCACACCAACTTTTGTAAGAATTCAGTAATCAGAAAATTTTTTTGGACAATTGCTTTATATACTATTCTTGGAATCTTCCAATCAACGGTCGAGATGGACCAAACTAAAGTAGTTTTCATGTTGTATATTAAGGTTGCTAGTAGATTCTGGTCATCAACTCATGTAAATGGCAGGAGTCGAATCTCTAGACAGCCCCAGTACAATACTGTAGTAGAAGGTCAACCAAAGTACAGTGATAGAAACATCTAGTTAGTACAAGCCTATCGAATTTTTCTTATGAAACACAACTAAAACAATAAATCATACCAATTGGCATTCAGGTATGAATTGATGGATAAATCCAATCTAGGGATGTACGGGTGTATCGAGGTGTTAGGAAAGATTCCACTGTAAGTGAGCGAGAACAGTGTTTTTCAAAATTTTCAAAGCAGCGCGACAAATTTATTCAAACCGTGCTAAGAGGTATTCAAACCAGTGCTACAAATTTATTCAAACCATTAATTAAAAAGTTTCGTACCCCTTGAATATTCTTTCAAACCAAATACAAGTTGTTGTATACAGGACAACAAGGAAGTTAGTTCATTTGTTTCAACCCATGATTCCTAAATATACTATATATGAGGCAATCGTCGAGATTCAAGATTTCTGAATATTGAATTCTAATAAGTTGATGTGAAAAATTGTGAAGTGCGAAGTGGTACGAAACTTTTTGAAATATTGGTTTGAATATTGTCGCACTAGTTTGAATAATTTTGAAATATTGGTTTGAATAATTTTCTGGTTTGAATAATTTTCTGGTTTGAATAATTTTCTGGTTTGAATAATTTGTCGCTCTGTTTCAATAATTTTAAAACACTGTCTACTATACTTCTACTTCTACTGTTAGTACTTTAACTATACTATCACTACTAAGTCCCTATACTTCCACTGTTAGTCTCTAAATACTACCATTCTCACTTCTATTACCCACCTACTTTCTACAGAATCTATCACAGCCAGGCATTTTTTCCAATATATGGACTAATTCACACTCATCTTCTTATCTACTCGAAATGTCTCCAAATTTCTACTTTATTTATTATACAACCCGTGCTTTCACGGTCAGTACCCGTAGCCCGGGCGAGAGTTCGTCTGGTCACTGACGAGAGACTTGAATGTCTGCTTGAACCCATTGCACAATCTCATCATGCTTGGGTACGAGAATCCCTTCAACACAAAGCCGTTGACCTCTGTCTTCACGTGCCATGTGGTCACCGGCGTATTCACATTGACCTTGAATAAAAGCAAGAACCAGCCTGGCGCCTTGTGGTCGTAGCAGAACACATAGGCACTGTTCTTGGGGTTGGCCCGCGTATACGACTCCAACCACTCGTTGACCTCCGCCAATGCTCCCTCGCGGAACTTGGGGTGGCGGGCCATTTCGTTGACGTGCTTGGCAATTGCCTGTACGTGCTGGAAAATCAACTGGTCCAAGTCCGAGTACCGTTTGCGGTCAACAATGTACTCTTTGCCTGTGTTGTGCGTGACTTCCTCCACGCTCAAATGCTGGAAGAGGTTCGTGCCCACCTTCCACGTCACCGTAAGGTAGTTTGTTCCCCGTGACGATGGACGGATCACACAGTCTCCCATGGACTGCGGAGCCAAGTACTCTTCTGCCTGCTTATGGTTGAAGTTGCGGAACAATGGGTGCTGGATGTTGCGCATTTTGGCGAGCTTGGCGATTTCCTTGGCGCTTTCCTTCTGCTTGTCTGCTTCTTCTAGGGCAAAGTCCCATTTGGTAGGGTCTTTGTGAAACTTGGGCAATGTTGCTTTGCTGATATCTTCAGGTAACGCACTGAACGTGGCAGAAAACGTCTCGTAGTTGACATCGGTGATCACCACCTGAATCACCTGGCCCTGCTCAAAGTCGGCGTTTCTCAAAATGTGCCCTTCCTCCACGGTTCCTTGGATGTTGGTGGAAGTCGACACTCTTAAGAACTTGACCTTCGCACTCTCGTCACGGTAGTTCTTCCCCACTCTGTTGATGGTCACGGGAACAATGGAGCCCCGCGTGAAAGTGTCCACGGTTTCTCCGGTCAACATACGGAAGATCTCTGGGTTCTCCAAGAGATGGAACGATCTCCTGAGCTCCTCAAAGTTGTTGACAAGTTCCTCTTTGATACTCTGAAGTGTAGCGTACTTCTTCTTGCCGAACTTGGACTCCAACTCCTTGCCAAACGCCGTCAAGTTGAGATCGTCCACCTTACTGACGCCTTCCTGCATCAACTGGTAGATAATGCCTCCCAGCTCCTCCACATGTGCCATATCTTCTTCGTCCAAATCAAGGGCATCGGCAGCCATTTTGCGGGCCAAACTGTAGTCTTCTGGGTGGATACGCGTGGCGTCCAAAAGCTCGATGGAGAGGTCCCTCATGGAAACTCCTTCATCGTAAGGAATGTTCAAGAAAGACGAGCAGTTGAAGAAAATATTCGCGGTGGTGAGCTCGTTTTCGATGAGATCACTGCGCGTGGTCAAGGTTCCCAATTTCGCACTGATATTCCGCAACACGCCCGAAGCTTTTCTTGGGCCCAACCCTGCCACATATTGCAACAGTTGTGCAATGTATGAATCCTGCAAAGCCTCGTTGATCTCAACTCCCACCATGTTGACAATGTCCACGAATGCGGTTTCAAGCACATCCTTCACCACATCATTGGAGAGGTACTTCTGGTGCTCGTAAAACACAAGCGATAAGATGTCGTCCTTCAACGAAATGTACTCCAACAATGGACTCTGCACATAGCGTGCCAACCCCACACAGTACTTGACCAACGTAGGTTTGTCCGAGAGCTCAATGAGTGCTCTTTCCGAGTTCTGGAACAAGCGAGCCGTTTCGTCTTGACCCCAAATCACAGGAATCAATGGAGGATTCGAGGCATCTGCCAAATCTTCGGTGTTGGCGAAAAAACTATTCTTCATCACAAAGTTCCGTACAGCATCAAACAACCGCTTTGAATTCGTGCCGTAGCCGGAAACCACAATGACGTCAGGTTTCTGGCTGCGAAGGTTTCTGTCAAAGAATTCGCGCAATTGCCCCGAGAACTTCTCCTCGCTTTCTCTGTCTCTAGAGGGGTTGCAATCGGACTTGAAAAAGTCACTGATTTTGCCTGTATCTCTAACAAAAGCACCCACCACAGCACTGTCAAAGTCTCCTTTTCCAAAAGAGAGCGCCAAAACATTGGGCTTGGTGCCCTTGTCGTATCCATAAGGTGTGAATGGCGCCTGGTCTACCTTGGTGAGGAATCTGGTTCTGAGCTCGGCTGCTACCAACCGTTCACACTCCCTCCGTAAATCCTCCTTGGTATTAAGACCCACCATATTGGTCAATCTCTTGAAGGCTAGCGTCAAGGCATATTCACGCTCTTTGTTCCACAACTCGGCGATCTCCGAGGTTCCATCTGAGGTCAAACAATTGAGAATAGACTCGAACCAACTATCTCCGTCATTGGTTTGGATTATCACCAGAATAAGACCCTTGGATTCGGCCTCAAGAATCCTCAAGAACCGGTCGGGCGATCTGACCAAGTCCGCTGGCGAGAGGTTTTTGGCATACTTGAAATCGGCGTATGCAGGGTAATTGTCAAACGTGCTCCGGCCCTTTTCGGTGATGGTCACGGAGAACGACGCAAAATTCTTGTAGACTTGGCGAATTTCGTGTCTGATTTTGGGGTTGTGGTAGATCTCCTCGGCGTAGGTCTTGCGCACTGCACTCAAGCCATTTTTCGGGTCCTTGAACAAGATCTCATCGTCCTCAATCAACCTCGCAAGCATATCTTCAGGTGACTCGAACGGGTCATCAGTGGCATGGATTCGGTAGGGAACTTCGTAGTTTTTGGTGGACTGGTCCTGCACATTCTCTCCAAACTGCTTGGCTGAGATACCATACGCTTTGACCGCGTCATAAAGAACATTTTCGCGGATGCGCTCGAAGATGGCATACTTGGAGTGTTTTTTGGCAGCCTTTTTCTCCTCTTCGTCATCACCGGATTCTTT
Organism: Metschnikowia amazonensis; assembly: GCA_008065195.1. Lineage (NCBI taxonomy): Eukaryota > Fungi > Ascomycota > Pichiomycetes > Serinales > Metschnikowiaceae > Metschnikowia > Metschnikowia amazonensis. Next base: position 78,362 of record VATE01000036.1, read on the forward strand.
GTTTTCCGAAAGATTTCTCAACTCCGCAGAATACGTGAAGTTCACATAGTCCTGTAAGTCCTGGATGGCCACCATGGAGTCCAATGTATCAATATCACGGATCAAGTCGTCGTCTGCTGTCAACTGGGCCACCATCTTTTCCGTATTGAGTCTCTTCTCATAAAGAGAGTGGTACTCGATATCAAGCTGCACGATACGCCACAAGTCGTCTTCGAAAAGAAGCTTGACAACGTTATTCTTCACCACTCCCTCAGCATCTGTGACCTCCTCTGTGTGGATCAAGAAGTCTCGGCGGTGGGTCCATATGAACGGCGTCTCCCAGTTGTCCTTGGAGATGAACTCCACCACACGGCCCACGGCCTCCATGAACGGCTCTTTAATCTGATCGCCAAGAACATTCTTTTTCTCTGCATAGAGAATGTCGCCAATCCACTTCTTCTCCTTTTGCAAGACAGACTCGTCAAAATCGATGTAGTTCAACGTCAGACGATATTTCTGGAACCGTTCAGGAACATCGATGATCCGGATAAGATTGTCCTCCTCCGTAAGCATGCGGTCCTTCAACTCGGAGTGCTCGAACACCTCATCTAGTGCCGTGGGCTCCTGGTCATTATTGCCTTCATCCTCGATTTCCTGGGCCTCCAATGCCCACTCATACTCTGCACCATTGCCAAACACCTCGAAAAGTTGCTGCAAACTTTCTCTATCCACATTGGACAACTTGGATGTGTCCAACTTGGGACCTTTCAGCTTGACAGCTTGCCTCCGCTGGGTCTTCTGGGCACGAGCCTCGTCCTCATCAGAAAATTCATCGTCCTCAATGAAATCTTCAAACTCATCAAGAATATTGCGTTCTTCGCCAACATTCTGCTCATCCGCAGGAGCTTCCTCTGCATCGTCGTCGTCAGAGAAAAAGTCGTTCAACCCGCCTATGTTCCGGCGTCCTGCACCTTCGTCGGCGCTGTCGTCGCCTTCGTCGCCCGTGGGCAGCGCTCTTTTGAGCCGCTTGAACTTGGAGTCGGTGGATCTCCGTGGGGCGGCGCCGGAGTTCTCTCGTAAGAGCTCCAAGTCGTCATCGTCCAACGCGTCGTTGTCATCAGTAGGAACGGGTTTTTTGTCCCGCTTGCGCTTGTGCTTGCGCTTTTTGCGCGTGGGCGCATCCTCCTCCTCCTCCTCATCGTCAACAATAAAGCCGTCACGGACCTTTTTGATGGCTTCTTCGTCGTTTTCCTCGTCTTCGTCCTCTTCGGAGGAATCGTCCATGACGTCATCGCCGGCCTCGGACGAGTTTTGGTCGATGTCCAGGTCGTGGGTTCGGATTTCCTCCTCGGCCAATTCTTTAGACATTGTGGGTTGGAACAGAATATTACCGGAGTTGGTTCCTTGGGAAAGTGAGTTGGGGAAAAAATATCAACATGTTTTTCCGGTGTACGGGTGCGCGCCTGCTGACTACCGTGATACTGGGTCTGAAGGGTGGTGAAGAGGGCCGAAGAGATAAAATAGAGTGATAGAGATAATAGAGTGATGGAGATAATAGTGTGATGGAGATTATAATGTGAATCGATAAATTATTAAAAATACTATTGCTTATGTTTTTGGTGATTTCAAGTTAGGTTTCCTACAATAAGGTAGGGTGATATATGCAGGATATTCCAAGAAGTATCGCCAAACAGTACTTTGCTATCGATTAAGCTCACAAGATATACTGAACACCACCGTTTGTCCTTCCATAAATGTATAAATCTATGTGGACCTGTGTAATCTATGTGGACCTGTGTAATCTATGTGGACCTGTGTAATCTGTGTGGACCTGTGTAAATCTATGTGGACCTGTGTAGATTTGTGTAAATCCATAGGGATCTGCAGATCTAGAAATTACATACCATTGCAAATATCCGTAAATTTATGTTCATCTTCAATTGATAGATCATATTGTCTCCATAATCGTGTTACTCAAGCATTACATGCTTTGCGAGTAGTAGTTTCCGTAGTTAGCCTCCATATTTTCATCCACCTCCATATCCACCGGCAGCTCAGAGCCCAGAAGGATATCCATTTCCACATCCACCGGCCGCGTTCGAAGCCGATCCCAGTATTGGTAATTGCACAGCTTCGCCACATCTTCCTGCTCCTTGATTTCCTCTAACTTGGCCGAGTCCGCCAATTTTTCCCGTTTCCTCGCTATGGCCCTGACCTCGAGCGCGCTTTCTTGCACCACTAGGTGCAAAAGCTCTGCGAGCGAAAAGTTCACCGTTTGGTCCTCTACCAAAGACATGATATGTGAATAGTTGCGGAACGTTTTCATGGGTCGAACGCCCGGGTTTTGCCGGTTGAACTTTCGGATAAACACATTGAATAGGCGTTTGATCCATAGCTGGAAGCGCCACGCCAACACCGTTACCGGGTGCATGTACCGGATAACCCGGAGCCCTCGTAGGAGATTGTCCTTATAGCTGTCATAAATTTTGCCAGAAATGATGGAATCAATGTCGTTGGGTTTCTGCTTCTTGTAATTTTGTTCTGGAACTGCTAAGGGGTTGATGTATACCGGAGTGGACTCCTCTTTAGACCCGTCGAGCGATAGGCTCTGGAGCATGTCATCTAGACGCACGCGCTTCTTAGCACGGGGAGGCTCTAGGCTGGAGAGCTTGTGCTTTCTGCCGTAGTGGCTTGGATCTGCAAGGCCTGCCATGCTGCATTCGGCTGGGGTCTGTGGAGGTTATATATGGAACTCTGTGGAGTTCTGGATTGTTCCGCGAAGATAAGAAGCGTCACGTGAGAGATCACGTGCCCCAAGGGAAAAGTAGGCCCACACCAGGCTATTCACTGCAAATGTGTAGATACTCCGACGCCACTTTTCTGTTCACGACTCATCTTTATCGTCCAAATAATCGTTGCTTGTTTTAGATTCTGTTTTGGTCAACAACACTTCAGCGCACAACTGATCGTAGTATCTCTTCAAATTCTTCAAGTCGTTAATGGTCAACGACTCGAAATCAACCGACTGGTACTTTGTAAGCTCACCAAAAGAAGCACTGAACACCGAGCCCTCGTTGTTGGGGGTGGTTGAAAACTCATTGTTCTCTGCAGTATACCTATCATTTTCAGGCAATTTAGACTCCGGAAGACTTGCTGAAGAATTTGCAGAAATGTTATTGAGCCACTTGTCCATGGTTTGAGCACTGGACGACCGGATTCCAAAGCCGATTCTTCTGGATGAATCCTCAAACGGATCGTCTATGGAATGCAACGAAGTCTGCGAGGTATGCGAAGCAGTCAACGCGGTGTCATGCGCAGACGTCGCGGAGGTGGCAGCAGTACTGATTTTATTCATAAACTCAGACACTCCACTGGACCATTTTGTGGAAAGCATAGTGGGTTTTCTGGGTGCAGTACTGGAGACATTCTCCGATTCAGACCTTGCTCTGGAATGACTGGGGGAGATCCTGTCTAGAAGTGACTGGGAGCGTTTTGCCCTGTTTTCAGACTTTTCTGGGCTATCGATCTCGATATCTACCGGGGCTTTGAATTGGTAGTTGGATACCAGTCCTATTTTCCCTAGAAGTCCTTTCACCTGGCCCAACCTGTAAGCGTCCTGCGAAGGTGCCACTGCAGAGAGAGAGTCCTCAAAGTCTGTTTGGGGAAGGTCTTTGATTTCGGTGCTTTTTAGAGCTGATGAATTGGAGCGCGACCGCACAGTGTGGGAAACAGCACTGGAAATGGTGTTGAAGAGCGAGCTGGAGCGCGATCGGTTGGATTCATCAAGCTCCTCGTCAAAGAGCTCTTCCCGAGTTTTGCCAGCTACCTTATGGGTTTCAGGAACCAGATCCCTGTCCACGATGACTTGCACTGGTGTAGAGATCAATTCATTTCCGGCAAATCTCGAAGGAATAGTGTAGTCAGTAGGCACGATCTCCAGAATTGGAGTGTTCTGCAAGAAAAAAAGAATGGCCTCGAGATTCGTCAAATAGAACTGCAACTCTCCGTTATTGAGGTGCTCAGTCTGAATCAACTCCACAATGGAGGCATTTGAGCGGAATTCTTGGTTCTTTTCGGTGGCTATGGCTTCGAAATCCGCATCGTCGGAGTCCACAAGGTTTAGAAGCTCAAAGAGGTTTTTCAGCGAAAACGGCTTGCGGTTCTTGCGGTTTGTGGGGTTGTATAACGAAACCGACGACGAAAGAGTGAAGTTGGCGATGCTCAAGTGGTCTGGGTCCACCATGTTCCAAAACGACTTGACAAATTTCAAGTTGAGGTAAAGGTCCACTTCGTTACACGGCAAGTAATAGATCACGGTGTAGATGAGAGCAGGCAAGAGCACATCGTTGCTGACCTTGGAGGTGTCTTTGCCGTACAAAGCAGAACACAAGCCAATAAGAGACTTCTGGATGCGGAGGATCTGTTGTAGCTTTGCGTATGGGGTTTCCAGAGCAGAAAGAGCAGCGAACTGCGCCTTGACGTCAGCCAACGCCGAAGGCCGTTCATCCTCAAGCGTCATGAAGAACTGGTTGATCTTCAGAAACTCCGGGAAATCGGTGGATTCAAAGAAACACTCAATGGGCAAATTCAAGTTGCGTAAGATGTGGATCTTCTCGCTCAAAAGCTCCTGGATGGCTATATCCCGCAGATCATAGCGCAAAAGCTTCTGGTACAACGGCGTAGATTCAGAAGGAGTCGTTGACGAGAATAACATGGTCTGGGCCAAGTCAATGCTCTTGCACACCGTAAGAAACTTGTAGTAAGTGAAGATGCGTAGCTGGTATAGAGCCATAGGATCGGAGCGTTTCAGTAACTTCACCAGCGAGTTGCTGGAGTAATTGGCAATGGCATTCAAGTAGTCATAAGTCGTATCGTCTGCGCTGAAGATGATGGACTGCTGGATGAGCAGACGCTTGTTGGAGTTCAGTTGTGTGTAGATGTCCAAAACTAGCGAGTTGAGGTCATCGTAGAAGGCAGAGAAGAGCCGACTAAGTTCCGACACCGTGAGCGGGTTCTGGTACCGAGGTTCTTTTAAGTAGTTAAGGAACGCTTGCACGAGCGCAACCACTTTTGGGTGAAGGTCCCCCTTCTGCATGGCCTCCACCTCTGCACGTAGATCTTCATATAATTTCATATTCTGTAATGAATCTTATAGTTTTAGGATCTATGGATGGTTTGATTTGGATATAGGTGATTGGGTGGTGCAGATCAAGGAGTTGAGGTTGGAGTCAAGGAGTTGAGGTTTGAAGTCAAGGAGTTGAGGTTTGGAGTCAAGGAGTTGAGGTTTGGAGTCAAGGAGTTGAGGTTTGGAGTCAAGGAGTAAGGGTGCAGCGGTGTAAAGTAACAGTGCAAAAGTATGAAGTAACAGTGTAAGAACAGTGTATGGAGAATAATGACTTGGTGTAGTTGTAGTGATGTGTATAGTTGATGAGTTCAAGTTAAGGAGTCAAAGTCAATGTTGAAATCAAGAAGTTGCAGGGTTGAGGTTAAAATTTCACAAGGTTCAGGCGTGTTTCAGACGTGTTTCATAGACTCCACAAGGCTCTGTTTCACCTAATCACAATCTTGGTGGATGGTTCGTGATGGATTAAGAGGCCAGGTGTTTCAGGGCCGTGTCTTTTATCTCGTGCATGAGACATGCAGTAGGATTTGCGCGACGGCTCGGGCTTCTCGGCTGAGCAGGCTACGAGTATACACTGAGCCTCATTCCAAGAAGGCGTAGCATGAAGACAATGAAAATAGGATGAGAACGATTTGAGATTAGAAATCAAGATAAGATTAGAGGAGATTAGAATGGGATAATATAAGATAAGAATGGGTTAAGATGAGATTAGAATGGGTTAAGATGAGATTAGAATGGGTTAAGAATGTGAAGAACAAGAATGTGAAGAACTAGAATGTGAAGTAAAGAATTGTTTAGAATTGGTTAAGAATGAGAGAATCACAGAATGATAGAATGACAAAATGACAAAATGACTAAATAAATTCAAGAAGGGGAGATCTGTAGAAGTAGTCAAGTGTATGTGCATATCAACTAACTATCTGAGAAAGCCTTTCGCGTTCACCTCAGTACCTCACTTCGCAGTCCGTCCATGATACTCCAGTGGTCTGCTAGGCTAGTCTTACCAGGGAAATTTCTGGGAAACATTTGGGAAATTTCTGGAAACATTTGGAAAATTTCTGGAAACATTTGGAAAATTTTTGGGAAATATCTAGCCAATATCCAGTCAATATCCAGTCAATCTCCAGCCAATCTCCAGTCAATGTACCTTAATCAAGGCATTGTTCCTTAGTCCAAGTGCTTCTGGGGCTGACTGAAACACGCTGTATTCCAGTGTGGTTCAGTTTATTGCTCTTTTCGAAAAGCAATTGTGTGGATTATCTTCATCTCTAATCCAACCTTACTTGCTTGGCTCAATGCCAGGCTGGTGTAGATTTCTGCTCTTGTTCTCCGTAGAACATCGTAACTTGCGCACCAGCCTAAAAACTGCGAATTATCATAGGAACACATCTCTCTGCCAGATGCTATTATCCTCAGAACCAATAGGAGACTCTGTCAGGAATAATTCCTCAACTAGTGTGGATCCAATACTGACAACTAAAGAAAATGATTCTCAAGCCTTGTAACAAAAAGGATTTTCTTTAATTACCACTAAAATTGACGTTTTTTCCGTGAATATCCACCACACGCATTGCAATACTTGGCTTGAATCTTCAAAAAGACGTCCTGTGACATTTACAGCCACAGTCCTAGTTGTCGTTGCTAAAGGCAGTGGAATCCCATGTCCGTGCACACTTAATCTCCTTTTCCAGTTTACTCCCTCAAGTGTGCTTGTTCAGCGCGCATCTTCATGGTGATCCAGAAATACCAAGGTGGAGTGACTAGCCAGCGGAGAATATTGACAAGATCAAATCCTTCGAAAATCAGCTCCGGTGCTATTTCTGTACACGATTTCTCCCACACCATCTGTGAGTTTGTTCTATAGAGAAACACAAACTCCACGAACCACCACAAATGTCCCACTAGAAATTCAAAAAGCGTGCTGATGACAAACTCAGACCTTAGAAAGTCGAGTATTGCTTTGACAAAGTTGGTGCGGACGCTGATGAGCATCTGGAATTCTCGGGATAGAATCACCGATACTAGCGTCTCAATGAAAGGAACATACTTGGCCTTGATTTGAATGCCCAAAAAGAGAATCATGTCCTCGGGCATGTTCCGGCACAAAATATAGAGAAGCACACCTTTCATTGTAGGCCCAAGGATTAGATAGTGTTTGGAAACATCATACCACTGATTGATTAACATGACACATGCCAAAATGGAGAAGGTGATGCGGAAGAGAAAGTAGGCAAAGTCCCAGGCCCGGTTATCGTCGAATTTCTGCCGGAGTGCCCTTTCGTCTAGCCCTTTATACCACTTCAGGGGCAAAGTATGCAATTTGACCACGTAAGCTCGTTCCAAGGTATCGTTTGTTTGGGACATCATGAAGATGCGCTGGATAAGCCCGAAGTCGAGGTTTCCAAAATAGCAGTATGACGTGTAGAGGCGCCACGGCTCCAGGAAGATTTTTGAGGGCAAAAATACCACACGGGAAATACTCAAGAAGCCCATTTGTATGGCAATGGCCATTGCCACTGAAGAGGCCGCAAGAACTTTAGTCACGGGCTGGAGCGGCACGTCTAGAAATCTGGCACCGTCCATTCTGGTGGTGTTATGGGGCCACGGTGTACTTGCGAGTATGTTTCAGGATGCACGGGTGTGGTGATGGGGGCACTAGATGTAGGACAAGTACTTTCAGAGTTTGTACTTTTTGGAGTGTTAGGGAGCGCATTAAAGTTGTGGGGAATGGAATTAGTTTATTAGGATAATTAGGCGGTTGGATTTTAGGCGCTGAATATTTTTTAACCTTCCTTTTAACCTTATATCTTTGACTTGGCCAGTCAAGGTAAGGGCTCATAATCATGGGGATATATGCAGGAAATTAATATTATGACACTGATTACGGGGAGGAAAGACTTAGTATCTTAGAAACAATGAGGAGGTAGGAGTAATAGCAGTGCTAATACTTAAATACTGCTACACTACAGTACTAAGCTACACTACAGTACTAAGCTACACTACAGTACTACCCACTACGCTACTATTGAATACCCTTTGATACTAGATTCACGTTATTTCTCAATAATATTAGCTCACTATTTATAGTAGATGATTAAGTCAAGTACTTCTATTATCAGTTGAGTAAATCGTCGCTAATTAGTCAGCTAAATAGTGCGAGTTGACTAGTGCGAGTTGACTAGTGCGAGTTGAAGTGGAGAATAGTAGAGCACAGTGATTTTCAAAATTATTCACACCAGTGCGACAAAATTATTAATACCAAATGACACCAACTCTTAATAGTTTTCAGTAATCAGCAACTTTAAATCCCGACTATTGCATATAATTACTATTCTTGGAGTCTTCCATCAACGGCCAAACGGACAAAACCAAAGTAATTTCCATGTTATGCTGTAGATTAAAACTTACAGTCTTTTTCAAAATTATTCATTCCAGTGCGACAAAATTATTCATACCAATATTAAAATTATTCAAACCAATATTCAAAATCTTCATACCACTTCGCACAATCTTTCAAATCAAATGGGATAATGTTTCACACCAACTTTAATAGAGTTTCATATTCAGATTACTTAAATCTGAATAATTGCCTCATAAATGTATTTAGAAGTCTTCCAAGCAAGGGTCAAAAGGGCCAAAACTGAACTAGTTTCCATGCTATCTTGTATTTAACAATTTGTATTTGGTTTGAAAGATTGTGCGAAGAGGTACGAAACATTTGAAATGTTGGTATGAATAATTTTGTCGCACTGGTATGAATAATATTGAAAAATACTGTATATACAAGCTAACTTGGAAACTAGTTCTGTTTTGGCCTTTTTACCCTTGATTGGAAGACTTCCAAATGAGGAAATATGAGGCAATCCGCTAGATTAAGATTTCAGAATATTGAATTCTAAAAAAGATGGTGTGACACTTTTCGTCATTTGGTTTGAATAATTTTGAAATATTGGTATGAATAATTTTGAAATATTAGTATGAATAATTTTGTCGCACTAGTTTGAATAATTTGAAATATTGGTATGAATAATTTTGTCGCACTGACATGAATAATTTTAAAAAATACTGGACTGCCAACTAGAAAACCAGAGACCATGTGATCTTATAATTGTTATTAATTCAGATTAGATTCAGATTAGATGTTGATTACATTTCGATTACATTTCAATTACATTTCAATTAGATTCAGATTAGATTCAGATTAGATTTCACTTGATCGTATCGACCCATCGACGTTAAGTGGTGCGCGATAAAGGTACGGTGTTTCTCAAAAATATTCATACCAATATTCAAAATTATTCAAACCAAATACAAGTTTTGATAGAGAGCATAACATGAAAACTATCTTGGTTTTTATCCTTTGCGACCGTGATTGGAAGACTCCAAGAATAGTATACATAAGCAATTGACCAGTTATAAAATACTGATTACTGAAATCTATTAAAAGTTGGTGTGAAACATTGTACATTTGGTTTGAAAGATTGTGCGAAGTGGTACCAAATTTTTTTATTGGTTTGAATAATTTTGTCGCACTAGTATGAAAAATTTTGAAAAACACTGTACTACTTTTAAATTCACACCTTATTCTTTATTCCTTTATTTTTTATATTAGTATTTATAGTTTTATAATTTCTTTTAGAATTAACTCTATGTATATTATTATTATGTCAAATATTATTACCTCTAGAGATATATAATTTAGATTTATGAATAATTTTCAAAAAGACTGTACCAATATTTCAAAAATATTCATACCAGTGCGACAAAATTATTCATACCAAATGGCATAAGATTCACACCAACTTTTAACAGTTTTCAGTAATCAAATATTTATATCTTGCTTATTGCTATTACATTCTATTCTTGGGGTCTTTCAATCAACCGCCAAACGGCCAAAACTAAAGTAGTTTCCATGTTATTCTGTACATTGAAACTTTTATTGGTTTGAATAATTTTGATCTATTGGTTTCATATTTTTGTCGCACAGTTTGAATACTCTTGAAAAACACTGTAGCAAATATCCTTGGTTTCAAATCAACGCGGAAAGCTTTATGGAGGTGAACCTGCATGCAGCGCGCCATGCCCTTCTTCAACATTACCGCTCTTGGTCTAACATGCACATGGCAACTTCATACTTGGCAACGAAATCTTGGCAACAGAATCTTGGTACTGGACATTGCAAACTTGGTATTTGGATTCTTAATATTGGCATCGGAGTTTCGGCTTTTGGAACCATCCTCGGCTTTTGGAACTAATACACGCCATTTGCAGCAGTTTCTAGTATAAAAGGCTTCAAGGGTTTCTATGCAACAGCTTCCACATAACTTCGAACCTGACCGAGCCATGAAAAACTCCACCTTTTCTCCACCCCCATTCACCATGCCAAGGCCGGATCTTGAACGTGTGATCTACGAAGAATCCTCAAGCTTCAAGTCGTCCATCACCGCGCCCTTTGATTATCTCCATAGCATCCCCAGCAATAACCACAATATCCGCTTGGCGCTCTTGCATGCATTCAACGAAGCATTTTTTCAGGTCAAGGAGGCTCGAGTGTTGGCGGAAATTGGCGAATTGGTGGGTACTCTCCACGAGGCATCGTTACTTATCGACGATATTGAAGACGATTCTGATATGAGGCGAGGTTGCCCAGCGGCACATACCCAATTTGGCCATGCCTTGACCATCAATTCTGGCAACTACATGTATTTTTTGGCCTTACAAAAGGCTGCTTGCATGCTTCCGAAGTTGGCCCTGAAACCTGTTTGTGATTACCCCAGAAAGTGCAGTGGAGAATGCGACGGTAGTGGTGAAGAAACTGACTGCACTAAACTGAATGACTCCAGCAATAGTTGCGCGGAAGAATGTGACCATAATCAAAAGCGCGCCATCTTTCTCTCTGTCAAGGATCGTGTGTCAACAATACTCATGGACGAGATGCTCCGCATCCACTTAGGTCAGGGCCAGGACCTTCAATGGCGGGCTAACGTTGCCACGTTGTGTCGTGATGGCGTACCGCATCCAGAAGAGTACCTAAGAATGGCCATGGATAAGACCGGAGGCTTGCTCCGGCTTTCGGTGGAGCTCTTGGTGGTTTTCCTGGCGAATCTGCCCAACCACCCTGCAAACGCTCAGGCCACGGCTCTAGCCAATCTCATTGGCATAATATACCAGATCCGGGACGACTACCTTAACTTGGTAGATCCTCGCTACGCCAAAATGAAGGGATTTGCCGGGGAGGATTTGGTGGAGGGCAAAATTTCACTTCCCGTGTTGTATGCTCTTTCCAGCAGTTCGGACAGTCCTGTCCACCGTCTTCTTTTAAGGTTTCCGTCCAGCCACGACCGAATATGCCAGCCAGAAATGCTTCAGCATGCCTTGACCTACATCAAGACCTGTGGAGCACTCCGATTCTCGTATGATTTGCTCCAAGAATATGCGTGCAAGGGGCAGAAAATGGTGGCAGAGACTGGCTCACCTGATGCGCACAAACTCTCTCAAATTTTAGCAGATTTGGCTAATGTCGTGGTGCCCGACCATGATAAAGAACCTGGTTAGGCTCCTGCAGACCGTCAATGAATTTGAATGTTACAGATGAAGTCCAAGAATGACTTGATAGTTGAACAGATAGTGTAAAGCAGCTTGAGCTTTTGAATGCAGAGTACACCATTCTCAAGGGTGGATGATGATGAAGACTAGAGGTAGAGGTAGAGGTAGAGCTATAGACTAGAAACTATAGACAACTAGAAACTAGAAACTAGAAACTAGAAACTAGAAACTAGAAACTAGAAACTAGAAACTAGAAACTAGAAACTAGAAACTAGAAACTAGAAACTAGAAACTAGAACTATGGATTTAGTCATAGAGGAATCCCACAGCACATCTGCACAATTTTAATCCATTATAGTTAAACTAATTGCTTATATGAGTGGAACTTGAGGCGAATTCACTGGCATCTGACTTAGCAGGCGAAGAAACAGGTCAATGTCGTCACTGTATAAAGACGGACCTTGGCGAAGCGGGGCGGTGTGCAGGATAATGTCGAAACGGGCTCTTTCGTAGGCAAGATTTTTGGGCATGAGTTTCTGAGCGAGCCCAAAGTCAATGGAGTCGGCGTGGTCACGTATGTGCTCGATCATAAGGCTATAGTTAGTCTCCACACTAAGTCTATCGTGGAAAGACGTGGCCTTTGTATGCACACTCCACACAGCGTTATTCAATGGCTTGGACAGCGACTTTCCACTATCACTTTTGTCCTTATTTTCTTTGCTTGTGAAAAGTGGTCTTCTTAACTTGGGGCTCTTGTCAGGTCTTTGTTTGGCAGCTTTGGGCCGGCGCTGAGTTTTGTGGGCCGTACCCCAGCGAGGGATCTCACTTAAGAGTTTTCTATTTTTGGCAATTTGCTGGTACCGGAGCACATCCTTCCGGATCTCATCTTCATGGGTATTGACCATGGTTGGGGTTGTGTCTTGGTGATGGACCTCATCTCTGCGCGGCCACATGCAGGAACGGTATGATTAGAGTGAAAAGATCACGACAAGTGACGAGGGTAGTGCAGGAATATGACATTGCAGCTATATTTGAGAATAATTTAGGAGAACATTTTGGGGATTTAGAGGGACATATGTGATTGATTTCTGGACGGAAGTGATTGATTTCTGGACGGAAGTGATTGATTTCTGGTATACGGGAGTGATTGATTTCTGGATATACAGTCTTTTTCGAATTATTCATAGCAATATTTTAAAATTATTCATACCAGTGCGACAATTATTCATACCAATATTTGAAATTATTCAAACCAGTGCGACAAAATTATTCAAACCAAGATAATGTTTCACACCAACTTTAATAGACTTCAGTAATCAGAAGATCTATATCTTGACAATTGCTATTACATTCTATTCTTGGAGTCTTTCAATCAACTGCCAAAGGAACAAAACCAAATAGTTTCCATGATATCCTCTAAATTAAAACTTATATTTAGTTTGATAATTTTGAAATATTGCTATGATAATTTTGAAATATTGCTATGATATTTTTGTCGCACTGGTATGAATAGAGTGTTTTTCAAAATTATTCAAACTAGTGCGACAAAATTATTCAAACCAATATTTTAAAATTATTCAAACCAGTGCGACAATCTTTCAAACCAAATAGCATAATGTTTCACACCAACTTTAATAGAATTCAGTAATCAGAAAATCTATATCTTGACGATTGCTTATACATTCTATTCTTGGAGTCTTCCAATCAACTGTCGAAAGAACAAAACTAAAGTGGTTTCCATATTATCCTGTAAATTAAAACTTGCATTTGGTTTAAGTAATTTTGAAATGTTGGTATCAATAATTTGGTCGCACTGGTATGAATAATTTTGTCGCATTGGTATGAATAATATTGAAAAATACTGTAATTTTGAAAAATATATTCAAACCAATATTTCAAATTATTCAAACCAAATACAAGTTTTAAATTACAGCATAACATGGAATTTCACACCAACTTTTAATAGAATTTAATATTCTGAAATCTAAATTCTGAAGATTGCCTCATATATACTTAGGGGTCTTTCAATTAAGGGTGAGACGGACAAAACTAAACTTTATGCTGTATATTAAAACTTGTCCGTTTCATCCTTAATTGGAGGACCCCTAAATATATATTTGAGGCAATTTTCAGATTTTATATTTCAGAATATATTCTATTAAAAGTTGGTGTGAAACATTATGCCATTTGGTTTGACTAATTTTGTTGCATTGGTTTGATTAATTTTGCATTGGTTTGATTAATTTTGCATTGGTTTGAATAAGTTGCATTGCTTTGAATAAGTTGCATTGCTTTGAATAAGTTGCATTGGTTTGAATAATTTTGTCGCACTAGTTTGAATAATTTTACTGGTACGAATAATTTGAAAAATACTGTACTCTACAATTGATAATTCCAGATGTACGGGTGTGCGACCACTCTTCTCCACCAGCTACGCTCTTCTACTCATCACATGCTCTACCTCATAGGCCTTGGACTCTCTCATGAGAGCGACATTACCGTGCGTGGGCTCGAAACTATCCGCAAGTGTAAGCGTGTATATCTCGAAGCCTACACATCCATTCTTATGGCCGCAGACAAAGAGAGTCTCGAGAAGTTCTATGAAAAAGAGGTGATTCTCGCCGACAGAGAACTTGTGGAGACCGGCGCAGACCAGATTTTGGCCGGTGCAGATGTCGATGACGTGGCGTTTCTTGTGGTGGGCGATGTGTTTGGAGCTACCACTCACACCGACTTGGTGCTCAGGGCTGTGGAGTTGGGCATTCGCTACGAGTCCATCCACAATGCCAGTGTGATGAATGCCGTTGGAGCATGTGGTTTACAACTCTACCAGTTTGGCCAAACTGTATCGTTGGTTTTCTTCACAGACTCTTGGAAACCTGACTCGTTCTATAGCAAGATCTTGGAGAACCGCCGCATTGGCTTACACACCTTATTGTTGTTGGACATCAAAGTCAAAGAGCAAAGTATCGAGAATATGGCCCGAGGCCGCTTGATCTATGAGCCTCCACGCTACATGAACATTGCCACCGCTGCTCAGCAACTTCTAGAAATCGAGGAGAAGAGACAGGAAAAGGCCTATACGCCAGATACGCCGTGTGTGGCAGTGTCTCGGTTGGGTGCACCCACGCAGACGTTCAAGGCCGGCTCGTTACGCCAAATGGCCAACTACGATGCCGGTGAGCCGTTGCACTCGTTGATTGTTTTGGGACGCCAGGTGCACGACTTGGAGTTGGACTATCTCAACCAGTTTGTCGACGACAAGGATGCGTTTCGTGCATTGGTGCACGCAGACCAGGAGTACTTTAAGCCTGCACCCTGGGTGCCAGAGGAAGAGACCTTCAGTGATTAAACTATTAGTAGTGTGAGGTAATAAATAAAAAACCACTAAGCACTTAATATAGTACTGTGTGAAGAGATTTATGTGAATTTTTTCTTTCGGTTGCGGCCATACCAAGTGGAAACCACTGTTTCCCGTCCGATCAACGTTAGTTAAGCCACTTAGGGCCACAGTGAGTAATGCAGTGGGAGACCATGTGTGAAATTGTGGTGCTGCAATCTTTTTGCTCTTTCATCTGTTTGAAATATTGTATCTTGAGGTTTTGCGGCTGGTTTATATATGTTCGCGTGGTGGCTAGTGCTCATTAACAAATGACCTCAGATTGACCTAGATTTAGTGGAATTTTTATATTTTGGTTTTATGAACACTGGTACTTTGGAAAAGGTAAATTCTGGGTGGGTAATTTGGGTGGGTTTAGTGTACTAAGAAAGTCATGAGTAATCATGTCTTTATGATTTCGCACATGAACAGTAAATACAGTCAAAAAACAAAAATATAATTTTGGACTTTTATTGTGTAATTGAAATAGAGGAGAGACAAATTAAGATGATTTTTCATATCAAGACTGGTCACAAGCCATTTCACAGCAAACGCACATTGATTTCAGATTGAATCAAAGCTACATCTTAGGTCTAAAATTCACATAGCGCCAGAGTTTAAAATACTAGTATAATGTATAAAATTTTGTGTTTGCAATTGATGATTAGAAAACTTCGGTAATTTCAAATAAAATTTTTATTGATGAAGTACTTTATCAGTTGTGAAAACTCTTGTGTGTGAAATCTATACAGTGTTTTAATATTCACACCAGCGCGCAAAATGTTTCTTACCAAAAGAATGGTTCAAACAAATAATTCAAAAGTTTCGCACCCATTCGATCTTTCAAAGCAAATGGCGTTTCACACCAACTTTCACTAGAGTTGAAAATATAGAACTTTCACTAGAGTTGAAAATATAGAACTTTCACCTGAGTTGAAACTATAGAACTTTCACTAGAGTTGAAACTATAGAACTTTCACCTGAGTTGAAAATATAGAACTTTCACTACAGTTGAAAATATAGAACTTTCACTAGAGTTGTTATATAATCTTACTACATTTCCAATCAAGCTTTAAACGGACAGTTTAATAGGTTTCCATATCCTCCTGTATACAACCGCTTTTATCTGGTTTAAAGACTATGCGAAGGTACAGTACTTTTCAAAATTATTCATACCAATGCGACAAAATTATTCATACCAGTGCGACTAAATTATTCATACCAATATTTCAAAATTTTTCATACCATATTACAAAATTATTCATACCAATATTTCAAAATTATTCATACCAAGTACAAGTTTTAATATACAGCATAACATGGAAACTACTTTATTTTTTTGCGTTTGACCGTTGATTGGAAGACTCCAAGAGTAGAATGTAAAAGCAATCAGCAGGATATGAATATCTTTTTATTGAAAACTATTAAAAGTTGGTGTGAAACTTTATGCCATTTGGTATGAATAATTTTGCCGCACTGGTATGAATAATTTTGAAATATTGGTATGAAACATTTTGAAATATTGGTATGAATAATTTTGTCGCGCTGGTATGAATAATTTTGAAAAAGACTGTACGAAACTTTCAAATTGGTTTGAATAATTTTGCGCACTGGTTTAAATAGTTTTGAAAAACACTGTAGATTCAAACCAATATTCTGAAAAGTTTCGTACCACTTCGCATAATCTTTCGAACCAAATGACGAAACGTTTCACAGTAACCTTTTTGGAATTCAATATTCTGAAATTTTAATTTAGAAGATTGCCTCTTTATCCATTAAGGAGTCTTCCAAACAAGGATAAAATGAACAGAACTGAACTGGTTTCCATGTTATCTTGTATACAGTCTTTTTCAAAATTATTGATACCAGTGCGACAAAATTATTCATACCAATATTTCAAAATTATTCATACTAGTGCGACAAAATTATTCATACCAAATGGCATAATGTTCACACCAAC
>VATE01000157.1:0-31680 GCA_008065195.1 Metschnikowia amazonensis
TTGAATAATTTTGAAATATTGGTATGAATAATTTTGAAATATTGGTATGAATAATTTTGTCGCGCTAGTATGAATAATTTTGTCGCACTAGTATGAATAATTTTGAAAAATACTGTAATTATTCAAACTAGTGCGACAAAATTATTCAACTAATGGCATAATGTTCACCTTTAATAGAATTCAGTAATCAGAAAATTTATAACTGGACGAGTTTTATAGACTATTCTTGGAGTCTTTCAATCAATGGTCGAATCCTACAAAACCAAAGTAGTTTTCATGTTATGCTGTATATTGCTTGTATTTAGTTTGAATAAGATTCTCGCACTAGTATGAATAATTTTGTATGAATAATTTTGTATGAATAATTTTGTATGAATAATTTTCTCGCACTAGTTGTCGCACTGGTTTTAATAATTTGAAAAACATTGTATGATGATTGATGTTGATGGAATCTACACTTAAATTATTCCTACTAGCACTTGATCAAGAATCAGTCAGTTTCATCGATATTATACCATTCACTTTGTAATCACTTCAGCAGTGCAATTCCGATTCAATACATACTCCCAATATGGAATGTTATTCAATCAAATTGGTCAAGTCATGATCAGACTATATCCAGTTGACATCCGACATATTGGAAAATAACCATGACACTGATGATTCTTATCGATCATTCTTATCGATCATTCTTATCTCATTTTCACTTGTGCTATTGCTCAATCCTGAATAGCCATAGTCATTGGTTGATCCAATCAAACTTGACCACTAACTTAACCATCAATCTTATTGAAAGATGGAATCATTGTAACTCTCTGCATTTTGTGACCAATGATCTTATCATATCGTTACCAACTCTGTACTCAATTTCTGTCTCATTCCACTCGCCTCTTGCCTTGTATTTATCTCTTGGATATTGTAGTCTTTCCAAATTTCAATTATGCCTATCTTAGACATACATTTTGCAGCCTATTGGTTGGTTCCAGACTCAATGGCCCTGAGAAGCTCTTCGATTTGCCTTCTTAAAGAGGCTACTTGGATCGTATCTTTGAGAGCTAGAATGAAATATGACTGTGCCTGGTGCAATTGGGGCGGCACCAAAGGCCCAAACTGCCGGATCGGATCCCGAAGCATATCCAATTTTTTTTCTCCCGAATCCAACAGTAGATGATTGAAGCGCAGCGATAGGTTCATGGTCAGATTTTGATTTTGAGTAGTTTCCTCTTTTGGATGATGTTTGAAGTACTTTGTGATTGCTTTGAAGTCTTTTGTAATTTTGAAGCTTTTTGAATCCCCTAAACCCCTTGTATCGATTAGATCATTCATTGGATCACTTGTCCTTGTATCCTTTGTATTTATTGTGTCCCTTCTATTCATTGTATCCCTTAAATCATTCTTTGTGTCCCTTGTATTCATTGTATCCCTTGTATTCATTGTATCCCTTCTATTCATTGTATCCAAATCATTCGTTGCATCCCTTAAATCATTCGTTGTACCCTCCTTATCCCGCTTCGTTCTCTTTCGAAGCCCATCTGCCTTGGGAACCGTGGCCTTATTCTCAAGTGTCTCTATCTCTGGCTTGGATGTTCTTATCTTTGGTATAAAGCATCCATCCTTCTCAGAAACAATAAAAACTGCATCTCTAGGCCTCATGTCAAGCAGATCTGGGTCGAAGCGTCGCGTGCTGTTGTAGTTGGCCCTGCTTAAAAGCGAAAACGCCTCAACAAAGTTTGAGCCGTAGGAGTCGTTGATGAGCGTCTCGTACTCATCTACTTTTCGTAGGAGCTCAATGAGTTTTGCGTCCAATGCTTTCGTGTCTATCAGACTCATTGAGGAACATGATCTTGAGTTGTGGAAACTTAGCATCTTATGAGAGGGTTATATGCAGGTTCGTTAGAAAAGTAATAGTTCTAAGTACTGAAGCGAGAGAGGTGATTATAGATTTGAAATTTCTGAGAGAAGAGAGGGAGGGGATGGAAGAGAGGGAGTGGATGGAAGTGAGGGTTTATGAGAGTTAGAGTAAAGATGTGACTCTGACTGACTGTCTCATTCTCATTCTATGATACTTGCAATTGTATGGCGGATCACGTGAACCGCCATTATTTCCAAACTGCCCAGCCTATTGTATTGAGTACCGGTCTGTGCTGGCCTCAGTTCCTGCATAATACATCTGTTAAAGATGCCTTTGTTATAAAGATTGGAATACGACAGGTTTTACGCCGATAAATGTAGGGATAGAGGAGAGGGAGAGAGGGGGAGAGAGAGAGAGAGAGAGAGAGAGAGAGAGGGGGGGAGAGAGATAGAGAGATAGAGAGAGAGAGAGAGAGATAGAGAGAGATAGAGAGAGAGAGATAGAGAGAGAGATAGAGAGAGAGAGAGAGAGATAGAGAGAGATGTACAGATGTATGGCTACACCATTATATCGTATCAAAATCCCAACCATGCTTGAAACCTACACGGGTCAATTGTGGCCTCAGAACAAGCTTATTGTTACGTGTTTTTACATGTCCTCCGCGCGTGGCTGTGCAATACAGAGTTTAACCTCAATGCATGCAAACCACCGTACACCCCACAAGGTCCAGTGCACAAGAGGTTAAAGTAATGTGATGGTCCATAGCAAGAGCAGACACTTAATTAAATAATCGACACTTAATCACTATAATTGGATTCTATAATCAGACACTTAATCACTAAAATTGGATTCTATACCAGATACTACAATACACTTTTTCAAAACTATTCAAACTAGCGCGGAAAATTATTTAAACCAGCGACAAAATTAAACCAAGATTTCAAAATTACAGTATTTTTCAAAATATTCATACCAATGCGAAAAAATTATTCATACCATGTACAAGCTTTAATATACAGCATAACATGGACTACTTTAGTTTGTCCGTTTCAACCGTTAATTAGAAGACTCCAAGAATAGAATGTAATAGCAATCTGCAAGATATAAAATATCTGATTATTGAAAACTATTAAAAGTTAGTGTGAAACATTATGCCATTTTGAATAATTTTGTTGCACTGGTATGAATAATTTTGAAATATTGGTATGAATAATTTTGTTGCACTGGTATGAATAATTTTGAAATATTGGTATGAATAATTTTGAAATATTGGTATGAATACTTTTGTCGCACTAGTATGAATAATTTTGAAAAAGACTGTATTCAAAAAATACAAGTTTTAATTTCATCATAACATGAAAACTACTTTAGTTTTGTGCGTTGTGACCGTTGATTGGAAGACTCCAAGAATAGTATATAAAATCAATCTTCCTGTATAAAATTTCTAATGACTGAATTCTATTAAAGTTGGTATGAAACATTATGCCATTTGGTTTGAAACATTGTGCGAAGTGGTTTGAAGAATTTTAAAATATGGTTTGAAAAGTATTCAACTAGCGCGCAAAATGTTTCGATAAAAAATAGTTCAAACCAATTTAAAAGTTCGTCCCCTTCACTCATTCTTTCAAACCAATACCAGTTTTATATACAGGGCAACATGAAAACTAGTTCAGTTTTGTCCATTTGACCTTTGACTGGCAAATTCCGTACATGAAGTAATCGTCCAGATTAACAATTTAGACCAGATTAACAATTTAGAATATTAATAATGTTGGTGATAATTTTGTATTGCAGTGATTTTCAAAATTATTTAAATCTTTTCAAATTATTTAAATCTTTTCAAATTATTTAAATCTTTTCAAAATTATTTAAATCTTTTCAAATTATTTAAATCTTTTCAAATTATTTAAATCTTTTCAAAATTATTCAAATCAATATTTCAAAATTCATACCAAATACAAGTTTAATTACAGGAGTCAGCCACCTTGGGTATTACACTACCCAATGGTCAAAGTTATAGCTACGCTGTGCGATTAGAAGAGGAATCACGGTAGACCCTGTCTAAAGCGACACGTCACGTGATGTCCTTATATATAGTCGCCTTAACCAACATAACAAGCAGCTAGCAATCATGACAAAGAGTCATGACAAAGAGCCAGCATCATGGCTGGCTCTCTCAGACTATATAATTACCCAGATTCCCACTTATTGGGAAGCCATCAACGAATACACACGTGATAGGTAAAACTGACACTAAAGAATCTAAGGAATCTAACAGTAACTACTTTAGTTTTTTCCGTTTCGACCGTTGATTGAAAACTTCAATATTATATATCAGTAATTCTCCAAATCAAGATTTCAGAATATTTAATTTTGTTTAAATTGGGTGAAACATTTTCCATTTGGTTTGAATAATTTGTCGCACTAGTTTGAATAATTTTGAAAGATTTAAATAATTTTGAAGATTTGAATAACTTTAAAAAATGGTTTGATAATTTTTGTTTAAATAATTTTGAAAACACTGTAGTAATACTAATCAAGTGTTTCATTGACCTTCAACTCTATGATAATCCCATCTAGGTGGATTATAAATGTAAATCAGCTCAGAGCAAGAATCTGATGGAGTTCCTTTTTAATGAATCTGACCCTTCCTTAAGAGTCGATACGGGTATATCAGATGTCCAGCTTGGTGGCAGGAGATGCGCACTAGATCTATTTTATATCCGCCTTGGCACATAGCCGAAATCAAGTGTGCGAACATGCAGTGCCACCTTCCTCAATATTCAGATCTTGTAAATTCTCTTCAAGCGGAGAAACTCGGACCTAGGCAAAATGTCGGCGAAAGAAGCATCCGAGGGCGACGACGAGCGGATCAAAGCCGCCTCCTCTGGCGACCGCTTTTGGGTGGACATCTGTTTTCCGTAGTGCCAAACACTCCAGATCAACTCTTCTTCTCCCATGGCTCCATGCACAGTTTCGGGAGCATATGCTACCTGCGCCACATCGTGGAGAATGTTTGCTGTCAAACCCCAAACATCATATAATTTTTGGTTGGTGATGGAGTCTCTTCGGGATCCCAAGTTTCCCCAGCTAGATAATTTTTTTTTGTTTTCGAGAGATTTTTTTTCGAGAGATATGGATTTTTTCTCACTCACTTCGGTCTCTTCCCTCACTTCCTCCTCTTCCACTTCCTCCTCTTCCCCCTCCCCTTCCCCTTCCTCCCCCTCTTCCTCCCCCTCCGTCTCTGAAAGATCCTTCATTTCTCGAAGCCAATGAGTCTCAGCTGGGTTCGTTTGTGGAAACGTATATGAGCGAAGATTCCATGGTATCCCTCCCCAGCTCATTTTACGATGCGTCCGGTCAAGCGCTTCTGGTCCCCTCAAGTCTTCACCCCCCTTCATCTTCTTCGGGTACAAAAAGTCAAGGAGTGGAACAGAGAAAATGTGAGAGCTCTCGCCCGGATTGACCGCCAATTGTATCATCTGTGAAGCATCCTCCATACGTAGAAGCCCCACACACGGAGCCACGGCCAGAAACGTCCGTGACAAGTAGCAAGGCATCTGGGTAAGGTGCAGGATGGCCAAGCCCCTTTTCTTGAGGTCTTGGTCGTTGGAAGAAAGCCCGATTTCTTCATGCATCTCCCGCCGTGCCACCATCCACTCCAGCTCCAACCCACTATCGGCTTTTCCACCAGGAAACGAGATGTGACCCGGAAAGCTGCGGAGTTGCGATGATCTTTTGGTAAGCACCACTCGGAGCTCGCCGAATTGCCCGAAAAAAAGGAGAACGAACACCGCAGACCGCCTTGAAATGGGTAGTCGGTGCCATATCAGCATGCTTTCGCCTTGGTAGTGTGTAGCATGAAAAGCCTCAAGATTTGATAACGCCTTCATGTGTATGGAGACTAGTTTGTGCGAGTCCAAATGCAACAGTTCAAATCAGTAAATTGATATATTTAATCAGTCTGACAATTCCGCCTCGGCTGAAGTTTTATCTGTTAAACTTCTATCTCGTTTGTCGCAGTTCCCGTGCGCTCTTGGAAGTCTGGGGAATGTGCATTGTATGCAGTATATCTAGAAGTAATCTTAACTTCTGACATAGGTTTGAAACCTGGAACGGCTATTTTTCTGGAAATTTGGTGGGTATATTTCTAGAGATTTTAGGGTTGGAGCATGTAATTTTGGGAGAAAAATATTGGGTATGTGATTTTATACGTGTTATAAATGAACTGGTACAGATGACGCATAGGTGAGAAATTGTGAACTGTAATTTATAGGAAGTTCATTTTCATAATCATTTTTCATTCATTTTTCATTCATTTTTCGTTCATTTTTCGTTCATTCTCTTTCATTTTTTCATTCATTCTCATTCATTCATTCATTCATTCATTTCTCAAAATACAGTTTTCAAAATTATTCATACCAGTGCAACAAAATAATTCAAACCAAATACAAGTTTTAATTTACACCGTAGCATGGAAACTACTTAGTTTTGTCTTTCACCCTTGATTAAAACCTAAATATATGAGGCAATTTTCAGATTTTAGATTTCAGAATATTTAATCTATTAAAAGTGGGTTTGCCATTTGGTTTGAAGATTTTGCGAAGTATGAATAATTTTGAAATATTGGTTTGAATAATTTTGTCGCACTGGTTTGAATTGTTGAAAAACACTGTATTTCAAAAAGTTTCGTACGACTTCGCACAATCTTTCCACTTTTACAGAAATTATATATCTGAACGATTCTTTATATAAATTCTTGGAGTTTCAATCAACGGTCGAAACGGACAAAACTAAAGTTTCCATGTTATCCTGTAATTGAAACCAGTATTTGGTTTGAATGATTTTGTTGCGCTAGTTTAATGATTATGTTGCGCTAGTTTAATGATTATGTTGCGCTAGTTTAATGATTATGTTGCGCTAGTTTAATGATTATGTTGCGCTAGTTTGAATAATTTTGTTGCGCTAGTTTGATTGTTCGCACTGGTACATTTCAATATTCAAACCAAATACAAGTTGATACAAAATTATTCATACAGTCTTTTTCAAAATTATTCATACCAATATTTCAAAATTATTCATACCAAATACAAGTTTAATATACAGCATAACATGGAAACTCCTTTTGTTTTGCCCGTTTTCCCGTTGATTAAAGACTCCAAGAATAGAATGTAATAGCAATCAGCAAGAGAATATCTGATTACTGAAAACTATTAAAAGTGGTGTGAAACATTAAGCCATTTGGTATGAACAATTTGTCGCACTGGTACAGTCTTTTTCAAAAATATTCATACCAATGCGACAAAATATTCATACCAATATTTCAAAATTATTCAAACCAGTGACAAAATTATTAGACCAAATGGCATAGTTTCACATCAACTTTAATAGTTTTCAGTAATTAGATATTCTCTTACTGATTGCTATTACATTCTATTCTTGGAGTCTTCCAATCAACGGTCGAAACAGACAAAAAAGTATTTTCCATGTTATGCTATATTAAAGCTTTTATTTTGTATGAATAATTTTGAAATATTGGTATGAATAATTTTGAATAATTGGTATGAATAATTTTGAAATATTGGTATGAATAATTTTGAAATATTGGTATGAATAATTATGTCGCACTGGTATGAATTGTGTCGCACTGGTATGAATAATATTGAAAACTACTGTACATTTCAATATTCAAACAAATACAAGGTTTACTTTATAGGATAAGATGGTACTTTAGTTTGTCCGTTGCGACCATTAATTGGAAGACTCCTAAATGGAACATTCAAGGCAATCCTCAGAATAAGATTCAATATTGAATTGTAATGAGTTGGTGTAACATTATCCATTGATTTGATAATTTTGTACTGGTTTGATAATTTTGTACTGGTTTGATAATTTTGTACTGGTTTGAATACTTTGAAAAATACAGTATTGGGGAACAGTGGCTTGTTTACTCCACCAAATTCTAAATATCTTTCCCGCTACCAGATAAGGCATATTTCTTTTCCTTTATTCCAATTGGTTATTTACCTCTTTTGTTAATTTAACACGGGCATACCGCTAGTATTATTTCGTCGTGTATAATCTTGAAAGCATTGCTTTTCGAAAAATCAGAGTTTTTTATCATGCTTTCAACCCACATATATCCATTAATCTCATTAGACTTGTAACTGAAAGAAGAACGATCAGTAAAGATATTTAATCGATTTTAATCAGTAAAGTCTTTTAACCAATTTTTAAAATCAGTAAAAGCTTTTAAACCATTAGATTACTTTTATCCGTCTTAGTGCCTGTAATATCTGAAGAAGACATTTAAAGGAACTTGAGCAGTATCCGAACTACATACTGACGTTGAAACCTTAAGTAGGGATGTTCGGTTTTTATCCCATTTAAATGCCAGTGTGATAATAGCGAGAGTTGTAGCAATTATTATAAGCAACATATTATATATAATAATCAAATTCATTTAATAAACTTTATTTGGGGCCCACTTTAATTAATAAAGAAATTATACTAAAAGTGTAGTATGATTTTATAGCAAAAATAAGGGGTAGTTTTACACTCTAATTGGGCCAGTTTCATGCTCTAATTGGGCCAGTTTCATGCTCTAATTGGGCCAGTTTCATGCTCTAATTGGGCCAGTTTTACACTCTAATTGGGCCAGTTTCATGCTATATTGCTAAATTCAATTCATATCATCTATTGCTATAAATAAAGCTTTAATAACAATAAATTAAATCTAATATAAAAATACTGCACTTATATAAGTCTATTCTAATTGCACGTAGAAACCTGAAAACAGTGTGAAAAAATATAATCTACTATACAGTATTTTTCAAAATCATTCATACAGTCTTTTTCAAAATTATTCAAACCGGTGCGACAAAATTATTCATATCAATATTTCAAAATTATTCAAACCGGTGCGACAAAATTATTCATACCAAATGGCATAATGTTTCACCAACTTTTAATAGAATTAATAATCAGAAATTTTATATCTGGAAGATTACTCTTATATGCTATTTTTGGAATCTCTTAATCAGTGATCGAAACGGACAAAACTAAAGTAGTTTCCATATTATGCTGTATATTAGACTTGTACTTGGTATGAATAATTTTGAAAATACTGTAAATAAAAAAGATTGCAGCACCACAATTTCACACATGGTCTCCCACTGCATTACTCACTGTGGCCCTAAGTGGCTTAACTAACGTTGATCGGACGGGAAACAGTGGTTTCCACTTGGTATGGCCGCAACCGAAAGTGAAATTTTTTAGATTTTCTGGAGATGTTTTAGATTTTCTGGAGATGTTTTGGATTTTCTGGAGATGTCATCTGGCATATTAGTTTATTTTAGGGTACCAGTCGCTCACGATCTCCACAATCTCCACATCCCTCATAATCTCACAATCTCCACACGCACAATCTCCAATTCCACACTCACAATCTCCAATTCCACACTCACAATCTCCAATCCCCTCTACATACTTCTCTAGTGATTTCTATTAGTCTATAATATGCGGACCCTGGCGTAGAGAGGTTGTGGCCTTTTCCAGCTCTAACACGCTCAGGAATTGAGATCACTTGGCTTACTCGGTTTCAGCCAAAAGTTGTGGCCAGTCGTTCACATCGGCATTCTCGTAAATCACGTTGTACACCGCCTCAAACAATGGAAACTCCGCCTGCAACTTGAAGTTCTCCAACAACTCGTGCACCTCCTTGGCAGTGATGATACCCTGCGATGATTGGCCATTCAACAACACCTTCTCGGCCTCCCATGCGTCCACCTTGTGCTCCACCATGTAACGAGCAACCTTAACGTTTCTACCTCCGGAACACGTGGTGATCAAGTCTGCAACACCAGCCGACTCCTCGGTGAAGGTGGTGGATTCAGGTGCAGACAATCCGCTGATTCCAAACTTCTCCCAGTAAGAAGCAAAGTGGATGGTTTCGCGAAGTCCAATTCTCATGATGGCAGACTTGGCATTGTCACCCCATCCCGCACCCTCAACGAAACCTGCACCAATGGCCACAACATTCTTCAAGGCACCAGCAATAGATGCACCAATCACATCCTTGATGACTCTGACGTGGAAATACGTTCTGTGGAAAGCTTCCTTCAAAATGTACTCGTCAATATCTTTGCCCTCGCCACGGAAGTCGTTGGGTCTGTTGTAGGCAATGGAGGTCTCAGACCATCTGTTTCTGGCCACCTCGTTGGCAATGTTGGCTCCAGACAACACTCCGCAGTAAATGCCCAACGTGTCAGTAATGGACTGCGACAATAACTTGCAGCCACTGGCATCCACCTCCAAACCCTTAAGGCATGAAATGGCTCTGGCGCTGGGGGACACCTTTCCCACCAATTGCTGGCAGATTCTTGGCAAGAACTGGTGAGGAATGTTGAAGATAAGGAGGTCAGCACCTTCAACCGTGGACACAATGTCAGGATTTGCAACCAAGTTCTCGGGCAACTTCACTTCGGGAAGGTACTTGACATTCTCGTGCTCAGAGTTGATAATCTCCGTCAACTTCTTGCCGTTGACCTCCTCCTCGAACACCCACATGTTGACTTGCTTGTGGAAAAGTTCAGGCTTTTCAGCAGTGTTCTCAGCCACAAGTTTGGCCACGGCGGTGCCCCAGTTGCCAGAGCCAATGATGGCGATTCTAAAGGGCTTTTCAATAGTGTAAGGTAAAGACATGGGAAATTTTGGTGAGTCGGACTTTGAGGCCGGGGACCGTGTCCTTTTATAGTGTGGGTGCACATTTGGGCCTACAGGGAGGGGCTAAGAAACGGGCGTATGTGCAGTCACGCCGCGGGCCATGTGCAGTAAGATAATAGCTTAGAGCTGCGTTATGTGCCGGCCATGACACAGCACAGCGGGCGGAGGGAGGGCGCAGTGGTGTTTCGAGATTCACTGCTGCTGCACGTGGCCTTATACACTGCCCCTACATACACCAACGGCGTGGTGGCTGCAAGAATCCGTTGTGATGCGACGCCTTGTTCCGGTCGGACTTTTGCTCGGAAAATATTGCTTTTGGCGCGCAGAGATGTTCCCGAATTCCTTTTTCGCAGGTTTTTTTTTTTTCACTGCGTACTGCACACTGGGTCTCTTGCTGTTATGCCAATATATCATCTCGAGAGAGGCACACGACGGGGCCCGGGGGGCGGAGACCATAAACACGGCACGTTTTGAAGAAGGAGCGGAGAAGAGAAAATCGTCTCACCTGCATATAGCCCCTTTTTCCAGCGGGTATTCTGTTAGTGCAAAGCCGCGGACCGGTCTGGCCCGCAAAACGGCCCATGCCTGTGTGCTGCAGACCAAGCCTTCCGTCGTCATCGAGCACCAGCGGCGGTAGGGTTTCGTCATCGTCCTGCATCCAGGCCGAGGCGATGTCGGACTTTCGCGCTTTGGCTAGCGAGTGGAAGGACTTTACGCACCTATGGAATTGCTTTTTAATGGTAGTTAAATCCGGCACCGGAGATAGAGAGGGGAGAAGCTAGGGAGAGTAGAGAAGATTAGGAGTGAGTAAGTATGAAAGAGAAGGGGTAAGTAAGAAAGAGAAGTGAGAAGAGGAAAAGAATAGAAGATTAAAAGAATAGTGAGAAATGAGAAGAGAAACAAAAGAATAGTGAGAAACAAAAGAATAGTGAGAAACAAAAGAATAGTGAGAAATGAGAAAGAAAAAATGAGAAAAAGTGAGAAACAAACAGAAAAAATAGTAGAGTAGAAAGAATAGTAATAGAAGAATAGTAGTAGAGAATAGTAGTAGAAGAATAGTAGTAGAAGAATAGTAGTAGAAAAATTTTAGTACACAAAGATACAAATACAAAGAATAATTACAAAGAATAAAATAGTAGATTTGAAAAGAATAGAATAAATAATTATAAAATACTACATTGAATAGAAGAATCGTCAGTAACCAGTTTCATCCAAATATGCCGGAGTCACTCGCTCTCATGTACATTGTCGTCAGAGTTTCACACTCAAGGGTTCCATATGGCAGGGGCTTGTGCGAAACACCACTGCGACCAGTGTTTTGGGTAGCAGGCAGACAGCACTGTCCAGTGTGTATCAGAGACAGTAATAAAGAAAAGACATTATAGAAGAAGAGGCAAAGAAGAGGCAAAGAAGAGGCAGTATAGAAGAAGGGACAGTATAGAAGAAGAGACAGTAATAGAGACAGTAATAGAGACAGTAATAAAGAATAATAGAGACAGTAATAGAGACAGTAATAAAGAATAATAGAGACAGTAATAGAGACAGTAATAAAGAATAATAGAGACAGTAATAGAGACACTAGTCACTAACATTCAGTTCAAATCAGTCATCAGAAGTCATATCAGTTACACATTATCAGTACACAGAAGTGGTCGCTAAGTTAGCCCATTTGGTAGTACGGTGTCTCTGTGCAAGTCTAGACCAGGTGTACCTGTTTCACTCATGAATTTAATGCATCCTGTAACATGCACAAGTAGCAAACTTTTATGACTCTTGCAGCCATTGTTCTTAAAAATATTCAAATCCATCGGGTTTAACGTAGTTTCGGTGTAAGGGAGATGATTGAGATGAGATGAGATGAGAAATGAGAATTGAACTGAGAAATGAGAATGAGAAATGAGAATGAGAAATGAAAATGAGAAATGAGAAATGAGAATTGAACTGAGAAATGAGAAATGAGAATTGAACTGAGAAATGAATCTGAGAATAATTAAATTGAGATATGAAAAATGAGAAATGAAAATTGACAATCTCACAATTAATTAATTCAGAATCTATTCAAAACTAATTAATCTCTCAATTCAAAAATCACAATCACTTCTTACTAATTAATCTCTCAATTCAAAAATCACAATCACTTCTTACTAATTAATCTCTCAATTCAAAAATCTCAATCACTTCTTACTAATTATTCATCCTTCTCCCTTGATGTCAATATCGCACATCGGCTACACTTGCTGTTTAGGAACCTGGTCCACATCCGTACATCCGAAGATTGATTTGAGCTGCTGATACCGGAGTTTAACATGTCAATAGCGGAGTTTACTAGTATGTCACATTGTAGAAGTTTGAACATATGCATCAGTATTTGGAACAGTTCAAAGCTTTTTTCAATCATTAAGAGAAGTCCATTGACTAATTTCATGTACGTGCCGTGAGCTTCAACAACTCGATAGTCACGGTTGTACTCCTGAGGGATGCACCAGGGTTGTTAGAATTTAACAGAAATGATCCCTTACCTTTGATTAATGCTGTAGAATGCTGTAGAATACTGTAGAATGCTGTAGAATACTGTAGAATGCTGTAGAATACTGTAGAATGCTGTAGAATGCTGTAGAATACTGTAGAATACTGTAGAATACTGTAGAATACTGTAGAATACTGTAGAATGCTGTAGAATGCTTTAGAATGGTGTAGAATGGTGTAGAATGCCGTGAAGAAGGACTGGTCGGCGTTCATCAGGAAATCACGATAATCCCGATTTGTTCACATTATGTTTGGAGTATTCCTGATTCCTGAGCTGCACATTTATCATAAGCAATGGGAGCTGTGATGGAGAAAGTTCAAAAAGATTCGTTTCTTATTCCTAAGGAGTGTTCTTCATAATAGGCCAGAGATATTCACAATTAGAACTAGAGCTCGGGGTTTTGGTGCGCTCAACGGAGCATCTATGAAGTTCTTATAACCTGAACTCTTGTTACAAAAGTGCCTCTAGTGGCCATAACAGGGTGTAGACTCCAGAAGATTACTGTAAATAATTATCAGTTCATTGGTATGGTATGATATAAAAGCTTTGACTAGATAAGAAGCATTGTCTAGTAAAATTATTGAAACTGCGACAATTAAACCAATATTTTGAAAAACTAGTGCGACAATTAAACCAATACAGTTTCAAAATTATTCATACCAAATAAAACTTTCAATATACAGCAAATCATGGAAACTACTTTAGTTTTGTCCGTTTCACCCTTAATTGGAAGACTCCAAGAATAGAATGTAACAACTTTCAGCAAGATAAAAAATATCTGATTACTGAAAACTATTAAAAGTTGGTGTGAACATTATGCCATTTGGTCTAATAATTTTGTCACTAGTTTGAACAATTTTGAAATATTGGTATGAATAATTTGTCGCACTGGTATGAATAAATTTGAAAAAGACTGTATTTTGAAAAACTAGTGCGACAATTAAACCAAGATTTTGAAATTATTCAACAAGTTTGAATTTACAGGATATCATGAAAACTAATTTAGTTTTGTGGGTTTCGACCGTTGATTGGAAGACTCCAAGAATAGTGTATAGAAGCAATGGTCAGATTAGAATTTCATATCGAATTCTTGGAAAGTTGGTTATGCCATTTAATTTGAAGATTGTGAAAATTGGTACGAAACTTTTGAAATAGACTGTATTGGTTGAATATTTCTCGCGCTGTTTGAATATATTGGTTGAATACTTTATTGGTTGCGAATTTTGGAAAACACTCAAATCTAACACATCACGTGACCTTAATACTCGGTGCTTCCCAATGAAGTCAAGAAGGACTACTGCAAGATAAAAATTTATCAACTCTTTTCTTCATGATGCAAGAAAGCTTCTATGTATACGATAACTCAGAACCTGAAGTCAACACTGCAATTAAACTGGTAACCTCTCACACCAAGAGCCGGTGTTCAGGATACACAGTTTTCCTCTACATAACAGCAGTCATCTTCATGAAGGGACAGTATGCAGATGACTAGAGTGCTCACCCAGATGAATAAATATTTTGGCATTAAGAGCTATCAAACACAAAGCCATATATTTAGGAGTACAACCATGACTCGGTATACTGGAAATTACATTTTATGAGAACTATTGATCACGTGAAGTAGAGTGTTCTACAAACTTTCAACCAGTGCGCAAAAGTTTCGAACAGACAGAATTAACTAGCGCGAAAATATTCAACAATACATTTTCAAAATTATTAAAACTAGTGCGACAAATTCTTGATACCAAATGGAAAATGTTTCACACCAACTTTTAATAAATTTCAGTAATCAGAAATTTTATAATTCGATGATTGCTTAAATATACTTTTTGGAGTCTTCCAATCAACGGCAAAAGGACAAAAAGTAGTTTCCATGTTATGCTGTAAATTAAAACTTACATCTGGTCTGAATAATGTTGAATGGTTTGAATAATGTTGAATGGTTTGAATAATGTTGAATAGTTTGAATAATTTTTATTTGGTATGAATAATGTTAAATGGTTTGAATATTTTTTAATTGGTATGAAGAATTTTGAAAAACACCTGTTTAAAAATTTCGCACCCATTCAGTCTTTACCAAAACAAGTTGTACCATGGGTATCGCACTACCATCTGGTTCAAATTATAGCTACGCTGTACGGTTAGAAGAGGAACCATTAAAGACCCTGTCAAATGCGTTGTCACGTGATCTCTTTATTAGCCAGCAATTAGCCAGAAATGGCTCGACAACCAGCAATGATAGCTGTGTTTCTCGGTCTCTTTTATAGCCCGAGATTCCGCGTTCGAGGAGCATCAACGATTAGGCTAAGTATTTAGTATCAATGTTATCCACAAGAATCTAACAGTTATGTAGATACATGAAACTAGTCAGGTTTTACGTTTTGACCCTTATACAAGTGTAAATAAGGCAATTTTTGATTTAAAATTTCAGAATATTGAAATATGTTTAAGATTCAGAATGTTGAATAATGAAAGTTGGTGAAATATTAAGTCATTTGGTTTGAAAGATGCGAAGTATGAAATTTTAATGGTTTAAAAAATGCGAAGTGGTAATTTTAATGGTTTAAAAAATGCGGTAATTTGAATTGATTTAAAAAATGCGGAGTGGTAATTTGAATTGGTTTAAAAAATGCGAAGTGGTAATTTGAATTGATTTAAAAAATGTGCGAAGTACAGTATTTTTCAAAAATATTCATACCAAATACAAGTTTTAATATACAGCATAACATGGAAACTAGTTTAGTTTTGCCCAATTCGACCGTTGATTGGAAGACTGCAAGAATAGTGTATATAAGCAACTGACTAAAATTTCTGATTACTAATTCCATTAAAGTTGGTGTGGAACATTATGCCATTTGGTTTGAATAATTTTGAAATATTGGTATGAATAATTTTAAACACTACTACAAAATTAAATAATTCAAAAGTTCGCGCGCTACTTTGAATAATTTTAAACACTACTACAAAATTAAATAATTCAAAAGTTCGCATCCATTCGCACATTCTTTAAACAAAATGCCATAATGTTTCACCCAACTTTTTAGATTCATTTCTGAAATTGAAATCTGGAGATTGCTTATGAACTACATTGGGAGTCTTCCAATAAGGCTCAAACGGACGTTTTATACTATCATTACAACAACTTGTTAGGTACGAAATAATGAATTGGTTTAAATATTAGTGATATCGAGTGAGCACTACACTATCAGATTAATCTAGAGTGACACAATAAAACGTTTCTCACATTATAGGACCTATTTTATATTTCTTAGATATCTTGATTATTTTATTTTTTAGATATCTTGATTATTTTATTTTTTAGATATCTTGATTATTTTATTTCTTAGATATATTGATTATTTTATTTCTTAGATATCTTGATTATTTTATTTCTTAGATATCTTGATTATTTTATTTCTTAGATATCTTGATTATTTTATTTCTTAGATATCTTGATTATTGTATCTTTGTTTTTCGATTTATTCTTGCTTTTGCATCCATTCAAAATCCAGCTCATATACCAGACTTGAATGGCCAAGAAAATGTTCCACGATCCACGACTCAATTGTGTGGACCAGGTGAAAAAATCTAAACCACAAGCACTAAGATTCAATTACATCAATATCATGTTCAGTGATAGTTCTAGATTTAGTGATAGTTCTAGATTCAGTGATAGTTCTAGATTCACTGATAACTAGATTCACTGATAGTTCTAGTTTCACTGATAGTTCTAGTTTCACTGATAACTAGATTCACTGATAGTTCTAGTTTCACTGATAGTTCTAGTTTCACTGATAGTCTAGTTTCACTGATAACCAGTTTCACTGATAGTTCTAGTTTCACTGATAGTTCCAATTTCACTAATAGTTCTAATTTCACTGATAGTTCTAGTTTCACTGATAGTTCCAGTTTCACTGATAGTCTAGTTTCACTGATAGTTCTAGATTCACTGGTAGTTTCTGTTCCACTTAATTTGCTCATATGGGTCCCGGAATTTATACTGGCTGTTTCTGAAGAGCTGGTAGAAACTGGAAACACTAGACATCGATATAACCTAAACTAAAAGTCTGGTTTATTGATTATAGTATCCACAGATATTTCTCAAAATTTTCATTTAGTTTTAATACTGCTGGTTCAGGTCAATCCATTTCATCAAACTTGACAATCATTAGCCAAATGCCTGACCAAGAGTACCTTCAGTTTCTGGTTCAGATACACTGTGGGCCGTTAATGTGAAAGTGGTTCTGCCCACCACCACTCCAAATATTAATGCCACTGGTCCATGTAAAACTAAAAGTTGAAGAGTACCATTTGCAGCATTTAAATAGATATAGTTCATAAGCCTCTATCTTTGTAAAGAAGTGTTCTTTTGGACCTATGGGTGGCCAGTGCACTCCATATGCAATTCTTCGATTTCACATTCAGAGTAAACCATGTCAATGAGTTCATACTCAATATATGCTCAATTTCATATTCTCGATTGCACTTTCAGAGTGCTCAATGAGTTCATACTCAATACATGCTCAATTTCATATTCTGAACTTGGGCAACAATTACCCAACTATCTTGGTATGAGGACCATTCATGTAGAACAGTATAAATCAAGATATTCAACTGTGGATTCTTGGGGTCTCTCTTAGTGAGTAGTCTAGGTCAACTC
The DNA here is from genome assembly GCA_008065195.1 of Metschnikowia amazonensis. Taxonomy (NCBI): domain Eukaryota; kingdom Fungi; phylum Ascomycota; class Pichiomycetes; order Serinales; family Metschnikowiaceae; genus Metschnikowia; species Metschnikowia amazonensis. The sequence goes on from VATE01000157.1 coordinate 17,764, forward strand.
ATATTATCAGTCTCAAATCCCAGTCTTGATCCTCGTATTTCTCAGATAATTGACCTCAGTGGAATTCAGATTACTAGACAAAAATACAAGTCAAAAATATCTGATTCAAGAATGTGTAAAAAGACTTGACTGAACCCAAATAGCTTTCATTGGTGTTAATTTGGCTGCGTCACTGTTGTAATCCGGGGCTGTCCTAATCACTCCGAGGTTATTCACTTGATGCTTATTTCAATAAACTGAAGCTATTCTGCTGATAATAGGAGAGAATACTCATTGATTTATTCAAACTTATTGGCCAATGAAAGTAATCATATTCCATTTTGGGCATGTTTGGCTGGAAACCCTCGCAAAATTTTTATAGTGCGCACACATTTGAGTGCCAATAATGGAGAGCACATTCCACAATTATCACTGTAACATCTTAATAGGCTCAAGTATTTCCATCCTATTTTGTAATAATATCTGAAGATGCTAGCATCATAGATTGATTTTGGGTATTTTGTGAAAATATTATTTGTGATAATATTATAGGGTGCCAAGCATCATATATTTCGACCCAAGTTCCGGTCCAATAGTGCTCAAGTAGTGACCCAAGTGACTGAGTTTAGGGCGTATGAAATTTGCTAAAAATTTGATACACGGGAACGCCTTTATATATTTCGAGCTGCAATCCGGTGGCAAAACTGACACAAACGCAAAAATAGATGGTACAGATCTGAAACACCAAGTGGCTGCGAGCAGTATATAAAGCGGCCGCGCCTGTGAGGATGGTACAGCCATAAATTTAAGAGCAATAACATTCAACTTTACGATTTAACTTTTAGATTCAACTTTACCATTCAACTTTACCATTTTAAGATTCAACTTAATTTACATTCAACTTGACATACTTGATGTTCAACTCAATAACCTTTTTTACAGCCAGTCAAATATTTATTCAAGGCCATAAATCCATGCATTCAAAAAATCCTACCTTAAAATCACTCAAAAATTCCACTGTTCACTCAAAGTTCAGGATCAATCCCTCGTCTATACGATTTAGCCACCAAACTGGAAAAATGTCAGATGCTCGTGTCAGATAAAACAGGCCATGTTCTATTTCATCTCTGAAGGGTATACTTACTACTGGATCAAAATTATCATACAACTTTCTGCATGATAGTCCTGATTTCTACGGCTTTGTAATGCACAAGCTGGGCCTTTGGCTTTATTTCTTGCTGAGTGGCTTTATTTCTTGCTGAGTGGCTTTATTTCTTGCTGAGTGGCTTTATTTCTTGCTGAGTGCCTTGATACCTTGCTGAGTGCCTTGATACCTTGCTGAGTGCCTTGATTTCTTGTGTGCCTTGATTTCTTGTGTGCCTTGATACATTTCCGAGTACTTGGAATACCCAGCCGAGTGAATTATTCCGTGCTTGCTTAATGCTTGCTCAGTGCCGCTGGTTGGATGCACATAAGCACATGCTGCAACAATAATAGTAGCAGCGGCATAAGTCCTTTGTTCTTTGCCAACACACATCAAGATTATGGCATGGTACTCCACACATTCCAAACCAAAGACTACAAGAGACACCAAGCCATCGTGGCATAATACGGGTGGTTTATCCCAAAAGTGCAGTGACGCCTAGACCAGAGCCGAGTCCCATTTAACAGGCCTCCTGCACCAAGCAATACTTCTATTTCATGCAAAAGAAGGTGGCGTGGCAGCAGCAGAAAGCTTCTGGACGAATGATCATTGAGTGTCATGATTTCCATAGAATGACCTTTAATAATGGCTATGCAAGTCCATTATTGCAGCCAGATTTCTTGCTTGTGGTCAGCACGTCGCGGAAGCGAAGGCTAAACTTGCTACAAAGAAAGATTTGGCTTCAACCATGCAGGAAGTGTGTCTTAACCAGGTATACGGGCATATCTTGAAGCACTTGCCACGTGAAGAGGTGTTGCTGGCAATGGGTATCTTGACTGAGGTATAAAAGGGGACAATTATGTCCTCTCTGGTGGCACCAAACACCTCTATGAAAGCAAGTTCGTTGATTCTCACATGTGCTGTCACTGTCTGGGTGGTGGCAGAAATAACTTACCCGATGGCGTTTTTTGTCGAAGTCAAGAAAAACGTCTTGCAAGCGCTTTCCAGCATAAAGTATAGCGACTACAGTGTGTTGGCATATGGAAAGCCACCTGTTGAGTTTTCGTTTGAAACCTTCTACGCAATTACCAACAACACAGAAACCCCAGGCCATGCTGGTTTCATTAACGACGACTTTGGCTTTGGTCCTAATTTGACAAAGAGCCCTATATTCGTGAATCATGCAATGAGGGTTCGGAACCATCGGTTCTTTTCGTGCGAGGGCTTCGATCCGGGCACACGTGTGATCCAGTACAAGAAGGCCAACAAAGAGTGTGTACGGGTGAAGATTTTTTTCTTGCCCATTAACCGAACCACGGGGGAAGCAATTCGGCCGAAGAAAATAAAGAAGGATAAGAAAAAGGAGCAGGAGAAGAAGGAGCAGGAGAGGAAGGAGCAGGAGAAGAAAAATGACCAATCTTGGGTGACCAAGATTGTTGAAAAGTGTGATTTTTGCAAAACTTTTTTGGATATGGGGAAGAAATTGTCAAAGGAGGAAAAGGTGTCAATCAAGCAATGGATTAATGAAAGACTTGGTGAATAGTGAAGAGAAGAGTTGAGAGGAGTGAAGAGAAGAGTTGAGAGGAGTGGAGAGAAGAGTTGAGAGGAGTGGAGAGGAGTGGAGAGTTGAGTTGATGAATTTGAGTTTGACTGAAGAGTTGATGAATTTGAGTTTGACTGAAAAGTTGAATGACTTGTTAGGCAAATTTAAAGAATCCTTAAAGTATCTGACAATTCAAAAACTAAAGACAAGTAGAGCTAGTAAACGAATAAAAGTATTTGTATCATTTAGGTGGAAATGTCTATACTTGATCTTAGACTTAATTACTGATAAACCTATGTTTTCACTTACTTTTAAGTATCTGCCACACATACTGAGGTCCTGGTTTATCAACTTAAAAGTCTATTAGTAAGTGTATTAGTCATGTCATTGGTCATTAATATATGATTATAATGTGTACTATTAGGAATACTTAAAGACTAAGGCCTTTAGGATCCTGAATAACAAGATAATTCCTTTAGGATCCTGAATAACAAGATAATTCCTTTAGGATCCTGAATAACAAGATAATTCCTTTAGGATCCTGAATAAGAATTCTATTACTCTTCTTATCAATATCAGTGACTTTCAAATATACAATAAATTTAAATTCGTTTATTCCAAACTTATAAACGTACATGATTAGAAATCGGTTATACGTCGAGATCTAGTGGCCTTGAAGTATGCTGTATAGTGGCCGGTGACTGCACATTCATATCAACAGTTTGACTTCCTGAGCTATCTATTTTTACATTCCAAATACGGTTTCTATATAAGAAGTATGGTGTATAGGCATCAGTCCTAGCTTATCATATCCATGAAACTAGTAGATAAACGTATTGTTGGAGATATCATGGTTCACCGGATGTACGGTTGTTTGAGAATACAGTGCAAAATGTTTGCGACAAATTATACAATATTCAAAAGTTTCGCACCCATTCACATTACCCATTGTTGTATACAGGACAACAGTCTGTTGAAACTCAAAGACTGAGGGTGCGCGATTTAGCCACTTCGGCTACACATTGTTTACAATGAACCCCTTTGACTTCCTAATTGGACCATTAATATGCTCACAAGAGATGAGTGAAGGTTTCTCTTCACATATATAAGTAAGGGGCCACTGCCCACTTTTATAAGAGTTAATCAAGATTATCTAACTGGGATGACATATCAATGTCTCCCACAACCAGACCCACCAGAAGTGCCTCTAGAGTAGATATCTAAGGTGCTGACACATCTAAGAACTAGTCTCCCTAAACTTAACACTAACAAGGAGATATTCATCTACCTTGACGAGACTAGAAGATCCGATACCTTGGTTAACCTATCGCTTACCGGAGGTACGGATGTTTGACGCGGACACGGAAGTATCCTCTCAACACAGTCCGTTTTGACTCTTGATTGAAGAGTTCCAAATATAGAAAGATTCCAGGAACGAAATGTAAAACGTGGTGTAAATTTATCTAAAAGTGATTAGGTTGTGTATGTTTATCTAAAAGTGATTAGGTTATGTGGTTCAGGTTGTGTGGTTCAGGTTGGTGTTTGAAAGTGTGAAACATGCTTTTCAAAGATTTGCAAGGTACGAATCGAATTGGTTTGTTGAATTTTGCGAGTGGTTAAAAATTTAACCACCGCGAAAAAATTCAAATACAGTCTTTTTCAAAATATTCATACAGTATTTTTCAAAATTATTCATACAGTATTTTTCAAAATTATTCATACCAATATTTCAAATTATTCAAACTAGTGTTAGATTCTTTAGTAACGTCTTTTACCTATCAGGTGTGTATTCGTTGATGGATTCCCAATAAGTGGGAATCTAGGTAATTATATAGTCCCAGGGGGAGCCAGCCCGAATGCTGGCTGTTTGTTATGGTGGCTGGCTGTTATGAAAGTGGCTGCAATGAGCCATAACTGGTCAAGGCGACTGTATTTTAAGGCGATCACATGCATATATCACGAAGACGGGGTCTAGCGTGATTCCTCCTCTAATCGCGCAGCGTAGCTATAATTTGGGCCAGTGGGTAGTGTAATACCCAAGGTGGATCTGACAACTAGTGCGACAAAATTATTCATACCAAATGGCATAATGTTTCACACCAACATTTAATAGTTTTCAGTAATCAGATATTTTATATTTGGATGATTGCTATTACATTCTATTCCTGGAGTTTTCCAATTAAGGGTGAAACAGACAAAACTAAAGTAGTTTCCATGATTTGCTGTATATGAAAGTTTTATTTGGTTTGAATATTTTTGAAATATTGATATGAATAATTTTCTCGCACTAGTATGAATAATTTTGAAAAAGACTGTAATTCGAAACACTGTACTTGTTGGCTTTTATTGGTTTAACTTTTTAGTATGGTTTTCGCGCTGCTTAACATTCTGTTTTGGTTCGAAACTTTTGCGCGCAGCTTGAGTTTTAAAACTGTAACTGAGTAGACTATGACTGAGTAGACTATGACTGACTAGACTATGACTGACTAGACTATGACTGACTAGACTATGACTGACTTGAGTGAACAGAGTATACTCGATATAAATGGTGATATTTATATATAATTGACGTAATTGCGTGTTGTTAATTCACTATTCACTGGTCAGGTAACATCCCGAAAGTTGAATCTACACCTGGATCTGTACACTAGATCAATGCAGATAATAGGTCCAAAGGTGCCCATCAAGTACAAAATAGGATTGGTCTTTGACCGTTCTTTTATATACTAATAAAACATAATAATTCAGTCTGGTCAATTTAATTGGTCTGGAGTTCACCTAATTTCATCATTCGACAATCCGAATGGTCTCACACCCGTACATCCCTGGAATTAGGTTACAGTGTTTTCAGAAATATTCAGCCAATAAAAAATTCAGCCAATAAAAAATTCAGCCAATAAAAATTATTCAACCAATACTTCAAATTATTCAAACCAATAGTTAATATACAGCATAACATGGACTCCTTTTGTTTTGTCCTTTTCAACTGCTGATTGGAAGACTCCAATAAGAGAATGTAAAATCAGCATGATATAAAATATCACATTACTGAAATTATTAAATATAAAATATCAGATTACTAATTATTAAAAGTTGGTGTGAAACATTATGCCATTTGGTACAGTGTTTTTCAAAATTATTTCCAGTGCGACAAAATTATCATATTTCATAATTATTTCCAGTGCGACAAAATTATTCAAACTAAATGGCATCTTAAATTAAATTTATATTCTAAAATCTTAATTTGGAGAATTGCTAATATATACTATTGGAGTCTTCTAATCAACGGGAAAACTGACAAAACTAAAGTATTTTCCATATTATGCTGTATATTAACTTGTATGGTTTGAATAATTAAATATTGGTTGATAATTTTGTCGCACTGGTAATTTTGAAGACTGTATTTCAAAATTAAATTTAAAATTTTCCACCACTTCGCACAATTTTCAAACCAGTGCGAAATTCAAACCAATTGGCATCAACTTAATAGAATTCAGTAATTAGATATTTTATATCTGGACAATTTATAAACAATTTTTGGAGTCTTCCAATCAATGGCGCAAAGGACAATACAAAGTAGTTACATGTTTTCTGTATATTAAAACTTGTTGGTTTGAATAATTTGAATGATGATAATTTGAATGATAATTTGAATGATAATTTGAATGATGATAATTTGATAATACTCTAGTTTCTGATTTGAATTGGTTGAAATTTGATAATACTCTAGTTTCTGATTTGAATTGGTTGAAATTTGATAATACTCTAGTTTCTGATTTGAATTGGTCGAAATTTGATAATACTCTAGTTTCTGATTTGAATTGGTCGAAATTTGATAATACTCTAGTTTCTGATTTGAAGCAGACTTTAACCAAGAATATCAACATCTTGTATTATGGCTAAGCATATTTTCATGAACTCTTACACATCAAATCTATCATACAACCCAACTTCTCACATATATTCCTTCAAAAATTATCATCATCGTGCTTGTAATCATCAAACAACTCCTGGTCAGCCGCTGAAAGAATGGAATTGCCTCTTCGAGAAGACCTAGGCTCCTCCCACAGAACATCTTCCATCCACAGGTCTGCCTGCACCTGACCTCCACTGATCACCTGTGCAGCCTGCAAAGACGTCAAGTTCCCCGATAAATGGCCATCCTTGATGTGTGCCAATGGGTCCGGCAAGTGGCTACGTATGGCTTCAGACTCGGGCCGGTGCCGAAGAATATCAGCATCTCCATGTAACGGAGGATAGGCAGCGTCACGTGGCTCATGTTCAGACCATGCCTCATGCTCAGACCATGCTTCGTGTTCGCGCCGTGCCTCGTGTTCGCGCCCTGTCTCGTGCTCAGGCTGATGATAAGTTGGCTCTTCCTTCTCATACCTCAACGGATCGCTCATATATTCGCGAATATCGTGGCCAGTTTTTGTTACCAACTTATTTCCGTCCTGCGATAACTCCACCTCGCGATCGGAAATCAGAGTCATGAGCTTGAGGAAGTTGGACTGCACAAACTTGGCGGCGGTTTCTTTTGACGCCGGGCCATTGATCATTGAGTCCTGGACTTTTCTGGCTGCTTCTGCAAACTGTTCATTATTGGACCTTGAGCGTTGCATATCCAGAGAAGCTTCTGACTTGGAATTTTGATGTAAATGTTCTTCAGATAGAGATTTTGGGGCAGTTTTTGAGTCTGTTGAAGTCTCTTTTCCAGCCATTTCCTGCTCAATCTGATCAAAGCGAGCTTCAAGAGTTTGCTCATCAATCCCTGAAACAATCCCTGAAACATTGTTTCTTTGGGACTGACCATTGAAGCTCAGCATTCCATGCATTGCTGCTATGGGGGCATATGCCACATGGGAATTTTGGGTTTTCTGCATTTGCATAAACTGTGACAGCCAGTCTGATTTTTGGGACGGCCAGTTTGATTTTTGGGGTTGATGAAGGGATAAGTCACTGAATTCCTGCACCCAGCCCTCCTTGTCGTGTGCCAGGGTCTGAAAATGATTTTGAAGATGATTTTGAAAATTTTGATTTTGGTGATTCTGAAAATGATTTTGATTTTGGAAATGATTTTGATTCTGAAAATGATTTTGATTCTGAAAATGATTTTGATTCTGAAAATGATTTTGATTCTGAAAATGAGCATTCCCCATTTCCGTCCCGTTAAACAGATGAAATTCCCGGTTCAAATTCCCATCAATTACTCCCCGGGTATGAAACGCTGCCACTTCCATGGGCTCAGAAATCCGCTCTCTTTGAAGAGTTTGATCTCGTTGCGTGTGCTTAGTGAGCTGACTCACAGCATTTGAAGGTCCACAACTGGCGTCCATTTTGGTAGGAGTTAGGATTGAATCTGAGAATATGAGGATCTGGGAATCTGAGTGAACTAAACTGTTTGAAGTGAACTGAACTAAATTGTGAATTGTTTGAACTCAACTGAAGTGTTTGGTGTAAACTGAAATCTCTAGGGGTCAGTCACTCGATGTGGAGTCGCACATCCGAGGAAGGCGGTGTGTGCAGGACCCCCGCATTGCCATGACCACCAGAGTCATGGACTCACCATTTTTCTCAGTTCTTAGTATTTTTCAAAATTATTCAAACCAGTGCGACAAAATTATTTATACTATATTTCAAAATTATTTATACTATATTTCAAAATTATTTATACTATTTCAAAATTATTTATACTAATAATTCAAAATTATTCATACCAAATGGAAAATGTTTCCTACCAACTTTCAATAGATTCAGTAATCAGAAAATTTATTTGGACGATTGCTCTTATATACCATTTCTAGAGTCTTCCAATTAATGGTCGAAACAGACAAAAAAGTAGTTTTCATGTTATGCTGTACTAAAACTTGTACTTGGTATGAATAATTTTGAAATATTGGTTTGAATATTTTTTCGCACTAGTATGAATAATTTTGAAAAATACTGTAACTCTTACTCTTCCTCTTCTTACTCTTCCTCTTCTTACTCTTCCTCTTCTTACTCTTCCTCTTCTTACTCTTCCTCTTCTTACTCTTCCTCTTCTTACTCTTCCTCTTACTTACTCTTCCTCTTCTTACTCTTACTCTCTTAGTTCTTATAGTTATCCAAATAATTCATCAAAAGCTGAACCCAAATATTCATGTACATTGCTCGTCTGCATGGCCCTCTTATACTGGTCAAAAGCATTCTTACTGGCCACTCGAACCACAGCACATGCACTATAGCATGCAAGCAAAGGAAGCACAGAAGTGTCAATTGAACCGTCATGCTTCCAAAATTCCTTTTCGTAGTGCGTGGCCCAAAGGAGAAGTGTGGCCATGGCTCCAGTCAATGTATCGCCCTGACCACCCACCCGGCGCATAGACCCGTGCATCTCGTTGACCAAGTAGTCGTCATTCTTCACAATCACTTCATTCTGGCCCTTTTTCACCACCACCACTCCTCCAAGGCTCTTGGATACCCTCTGCGCTGTTGCTACCGAGTCCTCGTTATCAATAGTCAACGCAGAACAGATGCGACCAAACTCCACCACATTGGGTGTGATTACTGCTTTCTGGTAGCCCTTGACAATTTCAGGATCGAGAGCCACTAGAAAGAGCGAATCTGCATCGAGAATCACCGGCTTGTTGGCCACCTTGATCTCCTGTAAGACGCGAGTGAGCGTTTTCAACATGAGTGGGTCCCTACCGAAACCTGGGCCCAAAATAAACACATCCATTCGGTCAATGAGCCCGGCCATCTTGGGGAAAATATGCTTTTCAATCACCACATCGATTTCCCTGGCTTTCAATGCCTCCTCAAGCGGTTTGGACCGGAGCTCAGCCCATTTGTCTTCTGGTAAGAACCGGTTGACGTCTGGGTTCAGCAGCTCGTATAAGTAGGGATGGACCATGAGGTCGGGGGAGTAGCTCTTGATTATGGGGCCTGCTAGCTTCTCACACACAATATGGCTCAAGTCAGCGCCCACTAGAGCGGCAGAATGGGAGGCGAAAAATGGTGCCCCGGTGTAGTCTTCACACCCGCCAAAAACACACACTTTTCCGGCCTGGCCTTTGTGTAAGTTTGCCAGCAATGGCTGGATGATTTGCCGGGCAAGACGAAGCAAGTCGCTCTGGGGTTTTTTGGATAACATGAAGGTTGTTTGGTGAGGGTTGTGTTGCTGTGGTGTTATCAACACGTGACAAGCACGTGACCTTCTGTTAGGTGTAAAGCAACAGAGAAAGCAACAGACAACCAGATGTGCAAGAGGTAGAAATTAATTGTACATATACGTAGCTGCTCCAGATGATGAACAGATGGTACCGATGTATCAGATGGCGATGTATCAGATGGTACAGTCTTTTAAAATTATTTAAACTAGTGCGACAAATTATTACAATTTTTTACAAACCAATTTTTTCAAACTAGTGCGACAAATTATTCAAACCGATTTATTCAAACTAGTGCGATAAATTATTACCATTTTAAAATGTTCATACCACTTTGCACAATCTTTCAAACCAAATGGTACAATGTTTCACCAACTTTTAATATATTCAATATTCTGAAATCTAAAATCACGCCATATCATTTCATAAGTCCGACCAAGGAAGATTAAAATAGAGAATAGAGTAATAGAATAGAGTTATTGAGTATTAGAATTGGAGATAGTTTGATTGGGAAAATTAGGAATTATTGAAATGGAATAAGAATTAGATTAATATGTTTTCTCAAAAGTCAAGTCCATAAGCTGTTATTCAATATGAAGTCAAGTCCATAAGCTTCTATATGACGTCAAAATGCGTTATGGAAGTAAAGACATGAAATTTTAAAAGGTGCTTTTTGATGTAGTATGATATTCTGGGATCTGACGACTGTCAATATTCTAATGAATCAGGCATTCTGAAATCTAATACAATCTTGATTGCCTCATCTGATTTTTAGGGATCTTCCAATTAAGAGTGAACAGAACTGAACTAGTTTCCATGTTATCCTGTAATTTAAACTTGTACAGTCGATTTCAAAATTATTCATCCAGTGCGACAAAATTATTCATACCAAAAATTATTCATACCAAATGGCATAATGTTTCACACCAACTTTTAATAGGTTTCAATAATCAAATATTTGCTTATATATACTATTCTTGGAGTCTTCCGATCAACGGTCGCAACTGATAAACTAAGTAGTTTTATTAAAACTCGTATTTGGTTTGAATATTTTCGAAATTAGTTTGAATAATTTTGTCGCACTGTATGATTTGAAAAATATACCAATTCTCAAAAAGTTTCATACCACTTCGCACAATCTTTCAAACCAAATGACCAGATGTGTCACACCGACTTTTTAGAATTTAAAATTCTGAAATCTTAATTTAGAGAATTTCCTCTTATATACTATACTTGGAGTCAACGGTCAAGAGGGCCAAAACTGATTTAGTTTCCATGTTATAATGTATGTAAGCACTTGTATTTGGTATGAATATTTTTCAAACTAGTGCGACAAATTATTCATACCATTATAAAATTATTCATACCATTATAAAATTATTCATACCATTATAAAATTATTCATACCATTATAAAATTATTCATACCATTACAAAATTATTCATACCAAGTACAGTATTTTTCAAATTATTCATACCAATGCGACAAAATTATTCATACCAATATTTCAAAATTATTCATACCAGTGCGACAAAATTATTCATACCATTACAAAATTATTCATACCATTACAAAATTATTCATAACAAATACAAGTTTTAATATACAACATAACATGGAAACTCCTTTTATTTGTCCGCTTGGCCGTTGATTGAAAGACTCCAAGAAGAGTATATAAATATAAAATTTCTAATTATTGAATTCTATTAAAGTTGGTGTGAAACATTATGCCATTTGGTATGAATAATTTTGTGCACTGGTATGAATAATTTTGAAATATTGGTATGAATAATTTTGTGCACTGGTATGAATAATTTTGAAATATTGGTATGAATAATTTCGTCGCACTGGTATGAATAATTTTGTCGCATTGGTATGAATAATTTGAAAAATACTGTACAAGTTTTAATTTACATAATATGGAAACTACTTAGTTTTGTCCGTTTCCATCACTGATTAAGAGATTCCAAGAATACCATATAAGAGTAATTTTCCAGATATAAAATTTCTGATTATTAATTCTATTAAAAGTTGGTGTGAAACATTTTCCATTTGGTATGAATAATTTTGAAAATACTGTTTTTGGTTTTAATAATTTTGTCGCACTAGTTTGAATAATTTTGAAAAACACTGTAGCAATATTTCAAAATTATTCTAACCATAATGTTTCCAAACTTTTAATAGATTTCAGTGATTACATATTTATATCTGCACGATTGCTCTACTATTCTTGTCTTCTAATCAACAGTTGAATGCATAAACTAAATTAATTACATGTTTTGCTCTATACTTGTATTTGGTTGGTTTCAATATTTTGATAAATACTGTTGGTTAACTCTCGACACGTGACTTACGGAGATTGCGGAATTTAAAGATGGTCCTGCATACAGCCCCCCACTCACCGTTGCTTCCCCTCGGTCTCCGACAGCAAACTCCACACCACATTCATCTTCCCAATTCAATGTCTGTTGCTAGAATCTCATCCAGATACCTTATTCCTGCCATTGGCGCTGCAGGAGCAATCGGATTAGCCTCGTACTTTTCCGGCGCCAAGATCCTCAACGAAAACCCCAAGACCTTTAAGGATGGAAGCGAATGGATAGACTTGAAATTGAAGGACTCATGGAACATTTCCGGAAACACCAAGCATTATGTTTTTGAATTGAATAGTCCCGACGATGTTTCGGGCTTGGTCACTGCCTCGTGTCTCATGGCTAAGTATGTCACAGAGAAGGGAAACAACGTGATCAGACCATACACGCCCATCCTGGATGTCGACCAAAAAGGCACTCTTGAGTTTATCATCAAGACTTACCCCGAGGGCAAGTTTTCTCAACACGCATGGAACTTGAAGCCCAACGACACGGTGTCGTTTAAAGGTCCCATTGTCAAGTGGAAGTGGGAGCCTAACCAGTTCAAGAGAATCACGTTGATTGGTGGAGGCTCGGGTATCACGCCATTGTACCAATTGCTTCACGAGGTGACCAAAAACCCCAACGACAAGACCAAGGTCGACTTGTTCTATGGTTCAGTGAGCGAAGACGACATCTTGTTGAAGAAAGACCTCGACAAGATCGCCGCCGACCACAAGGACCAAGTCAACATCCACTATTTCTTGGACAAGGCGCCTGAGGGCTGGAAGGGCCACACTGGTCACATCGACAAGGACTTTTTGAAGGAGCATTTGCCTGGTCCATCTGCTGACTCCAAGGTGTTTGTGTGTGGCCCTCCACCTTTGTATAAAGCAATTTCGGGGCCCAAGAACTCGCCAACAGACCAAGGAGAAGTTACCGGGGCATTGGCCGACTTGGGTTACACCAAGGACAATGTGTTCAAGTTTTAAGAATGGAGCCGACTCAGTTAGACGAATAGAGCAATGAACACAATCAAGTGGACTGAACATTAGTAGATGCGAGTGGAAAGAGTGATGAGTAGAGTGGACTTATTATATGAGGGTCTATCTACTCTGAAGATCTGATTTGTGATTTCAATTTCACCATCTTTATCATCTTGTTAGTTTCCTAAGGCTCTCCATAACGATATTCAGTCTTATTTAAACTTTTCGTAACTTGTATTAATTTCAATTACTACATAAAGAGATGGACTATTGTAAGTGATATTGCTGATGACATACTTTTATGTTTGTTTATTATATTTTAATTATAGAATTACATCTTTTTTGCGGCCATATGGCGACCATTTGAAATTATATAAAGATGTGCAGAATACCGCCACCATTGGGGTATAATATCTCAGGGCATAATTTTTAGGGTTACTTTATTCATGAGAGATGATCAAATATATTATCTATTTAATATTATGAATTAAAGAATTTTGAAATTTTAACAGTGTTTTTAAAACTATTCAAATCAATATTTTAAAATTCAAACAGTGCGACAAAATTATTCAATCAATATTTTAAAATATTCAAACAGTGCGACAAAATTCAAGCCAATACACTGTTTTTCAAAAATATTCATACCAGCGCGCAAAATTATTCATACCAATATTTCAAAATTATTCATACTAATATTTCAAAATTATTCATACCAGTGCGACAAAATTATTCATACCAAATGGAAAATGTTTCCTACCAACTTTTA
>VATE01000270.1:0-17823 GCA_008065195.1 Metschnikowia amazonensis
AAAGAGTAACTAGTATAATATAATTGTTGTTACGGGGGCGCGTGTAACTTCCTATGTATTTCTTTGCTTAGTAATATCCCCTATGACATTATTATATATAGGATAGCAAGGAAACCAGTTCGGTTTTGTCCATTTTGACCTTTGATTGGTACTGCAAGACTCCCAAATGTAGCACAAATGAGGCAGTCGTCCAGGTTAAAATTTCTAAATATTAAATTCTAATAAAAGTTGGTGTAAATCATTTGAAATATTGGTATGAATAATTTTGTCGCACTGGTATGAATATTTTTCAAAAATACTGTATGAGTAATTTTTAAATATTGGTATGAATACTTTTGTCGCATTAGTATGAATAATTTTGAAATATTGGTATGAATAATTTTGAAAAAGACTGTACTAATATTTCAAGATTATTCAAACTAGTGCGACAAAATTATTCATACTAATATTTCAAATTTGTTCAAACCAAATACAACATTGTATTTACAAGATAACCTGGAAAATATTTCAGTTTTGGCCCTTTGGACCCTTGATTAGAAGAATCCAAGAAGATTATATATAACCAACCGTCAATATAAATTTTCTGATTACTGAATTCTAAAACAGTTGGTGTGACACATTTCGTCATTTGGTTTGAAAGATTTGCGGAGTTGTACGAAATTTTTTGAGAATTGGTATGAATATTTTTGTCGCACTGGTATGAATAATTTTGAAAAAGACTGTATTCATACCAATATTTTAAAATTATTCAAACTAGTGACAAATTATTCAAACCAATGGCATAATGTTTCAACCAACTTTTAATAGTTTTCAGTAATCAGATATTTTATATCTTGCTCTTTGCCACTACATTTTGTTCTTGAATTCTTCCGATCAGCGGTCGAAACGGACAAAACTAAAGTAATTTCCATGTCATGCTGTATATAAACTTGTATTTGGTACAGTATTATTCAATATTATTCATACAAAATTTTTCAAACTAGTGCGACAAAATTATTCATACCAATATTCCAAAATTATTCAAACAATACAAGTTGTAATTTCCAGGATAACATCGAAACCACTTTAATTTTGTCCATTTCCACAGTTAATTGGAGACTCCAAGAATATTTAAGCAATCGTGCAGTAATAAAAGTTCTGATTACTGACTTCTATTAAAGTTGGTGTGAAACATTATTGGTTTGAAAGATTGTGCGAAGTGGTGAACATTTTGAAATATTGGTATGAATAATTTTGAAAAACTCTGTATATGAATATTCAAATTATTCAAACCAAATACAAGTTTTAAAATACAGCATGACATGGAAACTACTTTAGTTTTGTCCGTTTCACCCTTACTTGGAGGACCCCGAAATATATATATAAGGCTATTTTCAAATTTTAGATTTCAGAATATTCTATTAAAAGTTGGTGCGAAACATTATGCCATTTGGTTTGAATATTTGTCGCACTGGTACAGTAATTTTCAAAATTATTCATACCAATGCGACAACATATTCAACCAGTGCTACAAAATATTCAACCAGTGCAACAAGATTCAAACCAAATACAAGTTTTAATTTACAGGAAACATGAAGATCACTTAAGTTTTGTCCATTGCGACCGTTGATTGGAAGATTCCAAGAAGCGTGTATATAAGCCATCGTCCAAATATAAATTTTCTGATTACTGAATTCTATAAAAGTTGGTGTGAAACATTATGCCATTGGTTTGAATATTTGTCGCACTGGTACGAATATTGAAATATTGGTATGAATATTTTAAAACATTGGTATGAATATTTGTCGCACTGGTATGAATAATTTGAAAAACACTGTACTAAGAGTGTATCAGTAGTCTGCACGCGGTAAACACTAGCCTCAAATACTTGGACACATAAACCAGTAATTGACATCTGTTTATTACCTACTCACTCAAAATTCTACTCACTCAAATTCTACTCACTCAAAATTCTACTCGCTCATAATTACTTGCTCATAAGTTCTTCACAATTCCACTATATAGCGTGAATCTCGTATATACATAGGCTTAATCCTTCCTCTTTCTCTTCTCATCCAATTTCGCAAAATCCTTGCTCCACATTCCCTTAACCTTCTCCGCATCCACATTAGGAAAAATGGCCTCAAACACATCGTCATACCACAGCACCGGAATAAACGTCACGCCATCTTTGATCTCTTCCGAAATCTCGTCCAACTCGTTCTCGATGTCCTTGGGGAAAATGATGGTGTCGCACCCGTACCTCTTCGCACCCAAGATCTTCTCTCTAAGTCCTCCCACCGCTGACACCTTACCTGTGAGCGTGATTTCTCCAGTCATGGCAATGTTGGGTGGCAACGATTGGTTGAGAGCCAATGAAATCAATGACGATGTAAACGAGATTCCTGCAGATGGCCCATCCTTTGGAATGGCTCCTTCTGGGCAATGCACATGGATGTCTGCTGCCTCGAAGAACCGGTTTTCTGGGTACTTCTTGACCATGAACTGCTTGGAAAACGAGTAGGCAATGGATGCAGATTCCTTCATCACGTCCCGTAAATGGCCTGTGACGCGGATTCCGGCGTGCCCGGTTCCGGACCCAATGGAGTTGGTCAAAATCGACTCAATGTATAAAGCATCTCCATTTCCTGATGAGTTGAACGAGAGGCCTGTAGCCACTCCGGGAGGAGGCACATCATAAACTCGAGCACGTGTGTAGATTTCGGGGCCGACATAATCTTTTAACACACTGGGAGTGATTTCCAACTTGATATCATCGGGAATTTCTGTGGGTTCTATGATTTCCAGTCCATCTTCAGTAGAGGTTTTAGAGACGGAGCTTTCAGAGCTTCCAGAAATTCCAGAAACAGAACTTCCAGAACCTCCAGAACCTCCAGAAATTCCAGAAACAGAACTTCCAGCAGAACCCCCAGATTCAAACGTAAATTCATCCCTTTTCACGCTGGTCGAATCCACTTTCTTATCCTTCTCCAAAACTTCTTCCGTGGGATTTCTCTCCTCAAGCATTTGTGCAATATTCAATGAAGCCTTGGAAAAAATGCGCGTAATCAACTTTTTCAAGTTTCTCAAACCACTTTCTCGGCAGTACTTTTCAATCAACTTGAGAATGGCCTCATCAGAGATCTTCACGTGCCCCTCGTCCAATTTGGCCTTTTTTGCTGCTTGTGGAATCAAGTGTTGCGTGACAATTTTGGTCTTTTCGCTGTTGGTGTAACCAGAAACATCAATCACTTCCATTCTGTCCCTAAGAGGGCCAGGAATGTTTCCCAAGTAATTGGCAGTACACACGAAAAGAACCTTGGAAAGGTCCACCTTGACGTCGATGTAATTGTCAACAAACAGGTTGTTTTGCTCGGGGTCCAAAATCTCCAAGAACGCCGAAGCCGCTCCGCCACTTTTGCTCATATCAAGCTTATCAATTTCATCCACCAATATCAACGGGTTGGATGTCTTGGCTTGTTTCAAAGATGAAATGATCCGGCCTGGAATCGAACCCACGTATGTTCTTCGGTGGCCCTTTACTTCATGTACATCCTGAATTCCACCCATGGCAATCCGGACATATCGCCTGTTCAAGGCCTCGGCAATGGACTTCGCAATGGAAGTTTTGCCTGTACCTGGAGGTCCCACCAAACACAAGATCTTACCGTCCACTTTGCCCGAGATTTTGCCCATGGCAATGAACTCCAAGATACGGTCCTTGACGTCCTTGAGCCCGTAATGGTCTCTGTCCAAAATGGACTTGGCCAACTTGATATTGAAGCGATCTTTGGAGTAGATGCCCCACGGAATGGATGTCAACCAATCAAGGTACTTTTCGCTGACGGCAAGCTCGCTGGAGTGCTCCTGGCCACTTTCCAATTTGCTTCTTTCGGCATTGTATGCCTCCATGGCCTCTTCCGTGAGCTTCAAATGCTTGATTCTTTCGTCAAACTTGCTAGCTTTGGAGCCTGACGATTCGGGCCCTCCAATATGCCTCTGCAAGCCCTTGATGTATTCCTTGATGAATTGCTTGTGCTGGGCTTCCTCTGCCTTGGACGTGATTTCCAACGTGGTATCGATCAAAGTGTAGTAGGATTTGAGTTCCACCTTGAACAACTCAAGAGCCTTTCTTAATCTTTCTTCGATGTTGAGTTCTGCAATCAACTCCTGAATTTTCTCAGGTGGAGCTGCTGAAAGACCTCCAATGTAGTCAGCAAGCTGGGCTGGCGAGTTGAGAAGACTGATTCCACGCGTGGTAATGGTCTTCTTGTTTGGGATTTTGGTGTCAATCACCTCGAAATAAGCCTTCACTTGCGCAATAAGAAACTTCAATTCCGAGCTGTTGATGTCGTAAGGCTCGTCTTCACACCGGGAAACCTTGGCATACGAAATGCCAAACTGTTTCAAGTACGAGGTGGGGAAATCTTCCTCCTCAAGTCCCGACGCCTTGGCAATTTGCTGGTCCTCTGGCGTTGTCAAGCTTTCCAAACGACACCTCTCCATGACACGGCCCAAAACACGCATGTTTTCGCCATCCTCGTAGGTCCTCAAAACAAAACAATGCACGCCAACTCCATAAACGGACGATTGATCAGTAATGATGTCAGTATCGGGCATAGAGGGATCGTTCATGAAGAAAAGAGCAAAGTGGGGTTCTCTGCGGCTGCAAATCTCTGTGATGGCTTTCTTCACTTTCGGGTCGGAGATGTTGATGCTGAATTCCCTCCCTGGAAGCTGTGGCCGATCTTTCATGGCAATTGCCAATAAAGGAGGATATGCTCCAGTTTCCTGTACAACTGCCAAAGCATCGTCGTTTTCGTTTCCATCTCCTCCATTACCTCCATTGCCTCCATTCCCTTCATTACCTCCATTTCCACTTTCGCCACCACTTATAGGGGCACCTCCGGAAGACAAAGTAGTTTCCACAGCCAGAGAATCTGGACTTTTCTTGGAAATCTTTCCTTTTGGTTTTTCCTTGCCTGAATCTTTAGCTGTATCTTTTTCCCCTTTATCGATTTTTTCACTCTTTCCTTTATCGCTTTTTTCACTTTCCCCCTTTTCACTCTTCCCTTTATCGCTTTTTTCACTTTCCCCCTTTACTTCTTCCTTGGATCGTGCCTTCTTCTCATCCTTCACCTTCTCATCCTTTCCTTCCGAATCGGCTTTGCCTTCCTCGCTTTTGTCATCCTTTCCCTTCATGGTTAGTATGAAGGAGTCTTTCGTCAGTATGTCGCCACCAAAACTCATTGTTTTTTCACGAAAATCATTGGACGACACTGGCACCCACAGAGAGGGCCTGGAAGGCTTGAAATCAAAAAACTGAAACTTGTTCACGTCGTTGCCATTGGACAGCGACGCCGCCCGAGCTGTACCATGTAATATCGAGGCAGCGGGCGCCACACGCGACGCATATATCCCTCGTTTGATAAGGTTTCTCCTTAACATAGCAGACGGCATGTGGAAGCGTGTATGCTAATGATGGAAGAATTGTATGGTCCCTGATAGTGGCGGATTTGGTCTAAGCGTGGCGAGCACGTGACGCGCGAAAATGAACATCGGTACACCAACCGTACATCCGTACACTACTTTGTCAAGATTACACTATTAGTGGATGCTTGCTAGAGTACGTTTTATTCTTTGCTATATGCAGCAGTTAGTGAGGTGGGAAGAGGTAGGATCTGAGAAGTATGGATGTAAATGGAGGATGAAATTACCGATAGAGTCTAGTGATATGTGTAATTGGTGTAGTATGAAATATAGGAATGAATTTATGGAAAAGGTGAAAGAGTAATGGAGATAATAGACGGAGTAGAGGATAAGAATAAGAATAGAAGATGTATGAACATAAGACATAATAATAGAGGACATAAGAGTGTATGATATGAGAACAGAAGACATAAATAGAAGATGGAATAGATGTAAGAAAGAAGAATTGAAGACATCGAGTAGAGGAATATACAGTATTTTTCAAAATTATACCAGTGCGACAAAATTATTCAAACCAAATATAAGTATTAATTTACAGGATAACATGGAAACTAATCAGTTTGGGCCCTTTTGACCCTTGATTAGAAGACTCTCAAATGAAGAAGTATGAAGCTATCTTCTAGATTAAGATTTCAGAATATTGAATTCAAAAATAGTTGGTGTGACACCTCGTCATTTGGTTTGAAAAATTGTGCGAAGTGGTATGAAACTTTTTGAGAATTGGTATGAAACTTTTTGAGAATTGGTATGAATATTTTGTCGCACTGGTATGAATAATTTTGAAAAATACTGTAAAGATTATTCATACTAATTTCAAAATTATTCAAACCAAAAAAAGGTTTAATATACAGCACAACATGAATGCTTTAGTTTTGCCAGTTTGGCAGTTGATTGGAAGACTCCAAAAATAGTTTATATATGCAATAGTCGAGATATAAATTTTCTGATAACTGAATTCTATAAAAGTTGGTATGAAACATTATACCATTTAGTTTGAATAATTTTGTCGCACTAGTCTGAATATTTTTAAATATTGGTATGAATATTTGTCGCACTGGTTTGAATATTTTTGAAAAAGACTGTAATTTTGTCGCACTAGTCTGAATATTTTTAAATATTGGTATGAATATTTGTCGCACTGGTTTGAATTATTTCGAAAAACACGAACCTATAGAATCTAAAATTGAAGATAGAAAATTTACTAATTTAATTAGGAAATGTTTAAATAGTGGTTTTTTTGTATTTAAGTATAAGAATACCTTTTCAGTAGTGGCTAGAACATTACTCTTCTAAAGTAATTATTTGGGTTCGATTCCCAATGAGATAATTAAACTATTTAGATAAAAATTACATACTTCAATGTATAGTATGTTTAATTTTAAGGCGGGAGTAATACCTTACAATCGTTTTATTTACATGTTTTTACTATTTTTCTTTTTAATAGTAACTTTATGCCTGAATTATGGAAAATGTTGGAACAAGACATAAGAAAAGATACATATTGTATTCTATAGTGTTAGATTCTTTGATGACTTCAAGTGCCACATTGTTTATTTATTCGTGCATGATTTCTTTTGAAGGGGAATCAGGTTAGCTTATATAGACTTCGGGATGTTATGCATCCCGGAGTTGAAGTTAGTGACCAAATGTTTCAGGCGAGCGGTAGTAGGATGGAATTGGGAATGTTGCATCACTAAGTTTCAGAGTGGCGGTAGTACGGAGACTGGGGATGCTGCTGAGTTTCTGACTGCATAGTCTAGGCTAAAATTGCCCATAAAGGTAGCGGAGCTATGTAACGTCTAACATATAGTTCTATGTTAGTATATGTTCTAAATTATAAGTCTACTCGTATTTCTATGTTAGTCTATGTTCTGTGTAAGTCTACTGTACTTTCTATGATACAGTCTATATTCTATATCATAGTTTATATTCTATATCATAGTTTATATTCTATATCATAGTTTATATTCTATGTTCTATATCACAGTCTATGTTCTATGCTCTATATCACAGTCTATGTGCTATTAATGTTCTGTTCTATGTTCTGTTCTATAGTTCTATGTTATATGTCACAGTCTATGTTCTATGTCATAATCTAAATTCTATGTCAAAGTCTAAATTCTATGTTATAGTCTATGTTCTATATCATAGCCCATGTTCTATACAAGTCTATATCATAGTCTATATTCTATATAAGTCTATGTCATAGTCTATGTCATAGTCTGTTATAGTATATGTTCTCTATCATAGTATATGTTCTAAAGTGTAATATATGCACTATGTTCTATATCATAGTCTATATTGCATGTCATAACGCTTCAACCACGCAGTGACCCAGAGATCAATGCAATTAGTAAAGACCCAGACAATCTTATAGTCAAAAATCTCTTCATATGAATAATACAGACCGGACATATCGCTCTAATAGACAACCCACACAGAGAATTCTTTAAGTGGATGTCAATGGCATCGTTGTAATCATCATTCATATCATTTTGCGAGCCTCGTTCAACTCTTCCTGCTGCAAGGCCATCTTGGCATCACTTCAAAAGCAGACTCACATTGATTCTCCAGATTTAAGATTTCTGATTACTGAATTCTATCAAAAGTTGGTGTGAAACATTATGATTTGGGTTGAAATTATGCGAAGGGGTACGAAACATTTGAAATATTGGTTTGAATAATTTGTCGCACTGGTGTGAATAATTTTGAAAAACACTGTATATAGGGATGACATGAAGACTAATTCAGTTTTGTCACTTCTGACTCTTGATTGAACTCATTAATGAATATATGAGATAATTCTCCAGAGTTAAGATTTCTGAATATTGAACTCTTATAGAAGTCGGTGTGAAATATTATGATTTGGTTTGAATAATCTTGAACTATTCCTATAATTTTCTCGCACTTACACTATTTCTCAAAATTCATACCAATGCAACAAAAGTATTCATACCAATATTTCAAAATTATTCATACCAGTGCGACAAAATTATTCATACCAAATGGAAAATGTTTCCTGCCAACTTTCAATAGATTCAGTAATCAGAAAATTTATATTTGGACAATTGCTCTTATATACCATTCCTAGAGTCTTCCAATTGACGGCTAAGCGGACGAAACTAAAGTAGTTTTCATGTTATGCTGTATATTAAACTTGTACTTGGTATGAATAATTTTGTAATATTGGTATGAATAATTTTGAAATATTAGTATGAATAATTTTGAAATATTAGTATGAATAATTTTGAAATATTAGTATGAATAATTTTGAAATATTGGTATGAATAATTTTGTCGCACTGGTATGAATAATTTTAAAAAATACTGTACACTATTTCTCAAAATTCATACCAATGCAATAAAAGTATTCATACCAATATTTCAAAATTATTCAAACCAATGATGCTTCACACCAACTTTTAAAAGAATTCAATAAGCTGAATTCGAAAATCTGAACCTTGCCTCATATATATATTTAGGGGTCAGTTTCTATTTTATGCTGTACCTTAAACTTGTATTTGGTTTGAATATTTTTGAAATATTGGTATGAATATTTTTGACATATTGGTATGAATAATTTTGTAGCATTGGTATGAATAATTTTGAAAAATACTGTAAATTATTTTCTCGCACTGGTGAATGATTTTAAAAACACTGTATTTTTTTTTCCAATCATTTTGCGCGCTGGTTAAATACTATTGAAAACACTGTAACTTTAAGGAAAATGCATTGGATTTAGATTGGATTGCATTTACTAAGAATTAGATTGTGGACTAGATTTTGGACGATTGTGACTAGATTTTGGACGATTGTGGACTAGATTTTGGACGATTGTGGACTACATTGTGATTGGTGCTCTCGTAGACCCGTACACCACAATCATGGTATACTGGTCACCATTTGACTTCTCTATTTGACCGAAATGCCACTTTAATGCAACTCCCAATGAGGCTTCGGACTGAAACTTGGAAGTGCATATGCAGCTGCAAGCTGGCCGAGATTTACATGGATATAGAGTAAGTCGATAAGGAAATGTTAGGGATTCATGTATTAGTGATCATAGTCATATTCATAATATTTATACTAATCATATTCATACTAAATTTATACTAATCATTTTCTTACTAAATTTATACTAATCATATTCTTACTAATCTTATTAGTATTACAAATAATCTTATAGTGTTCATGCATCACTTCCAAAATTATATTCATTGGCTATTGTCGCAGCCTAATCCGGTAAAGGTCTAAAACTTTTGACGCATCTCACCACTTTCGCACCCAAATCACACATGTGTCCACATGGTCATGGATGGCCTCGGATCCATACAGAAAACTATAAAAGCCCTGTTTAATCCAATATATTTCAACATCAATATCAATATCAATTTTACAATGGCCGCTCCTCAACAATCCTCTAAGAAATCCTCGACTGCTGCCCCAAAGGACAACTTCTGGACTCTCAAGACCAGGTACGGATGGTCTCCTGCTTGTGTAATTGCCTAAGATACAGATAGAGGATTAGACTAAACCTAGCTACATACATTTAATATAAAACATACCAAAGCTTTGTAGAATTGTGGTGTCAATTAACCTCACAAAGTCTAACTTCAGTAAGCAAGGCATCAAGTAAATTCAAACTAGTGCGACAAATTATTCAAACCAAACGGCATAATGTTTACACCAACTTAATAGAATTATATTCTGAAGTCAAAGAACTGAAGATTAATTTGGCTGTGATCTAAGAATAGAAGATATGAGAATAGAGGGTATGAGAATTGAAGATATGGGAATAGAGAATATGAGAATAGAGAATATGAGAATTGAAGATATGAGAATTGAAGATATGAGAATAGAGAATATGAGAATTGAAGATATGAGAATAGAATACATGAGAATTGAAGATATGAGAATAGAATACATGAGAATAGAATATGAGAATAGAGGATATGAGAGTAGAATGTATGAGTATAAAATATATGAGAATAGAATACATGAGAATTGAATACATCAGAATAGAATATATGAGAATAGAATATATGAGTATATAATATATGAGAATAGAATACATCAGAATAGAATACATAAGAATAAAATACATCAGAATAGAATACATAAGAATAGAGTACATAAGTAGAGAACCATCAGAATAGAATTCATAAAAACAGAATGTATAAGAAGATAAATTAATGAAGATATAATAATACACAATAGAAGATTTAAGAACATGAGAATAATACATAAGAGTAGAAGAACAGAAGACATAAGAATGTATGATGTTGAGAATAGAGTGTCATTGATTGAATGTAGTGATGTCTATAGGTGTCTATAGGATGTGTCTATAGTGATATGTGGTGATTGTTATGGATGGGTATGCCATAGGAAGTCATAAAGAGCTGCAGGGTCTTTATATCAGAGTCTTATAAAAGTCTTATATCAGAGTCTTATAAAAGTCTTATATCAGAGTCTTATATCAGAGTCTTATAAAAGTCTTATATCAGAGTCTATCAGTCTCCATCTGAACTCCAAAATTCACCTGGTAACCGGTTGACACCTATATTTTAAAAACATGTCTTTTTTTCGTGGTTTTATCGGTCCTTTCTTCCTTTATATTCCTCTTGAGTG
Organism: Metschnikowia amazonensis; assembly: GCA_008065195.1. Taxonomy (NCBI): domain Eukaryota; kingdom Fungi; phylum Ascomycota; class Pichiomycetes; order Serinales; family Metschnikowiaceae; genus Metschnikowia; species Metschnikowia amazonensis. The sequence continues at coordinate 11,097 of VATE01000270.1, forward strand.
GCCTTGTAGGCGATACGAAATCGTCCTTGAAATTGTCATCTTCATAGTAATTCAAGGAATTTGGGTCAGTGTCTTCATCGTTAATCTTGCTCTGCAGCTCCACGAGAATTTTGGAAGCTTCGGAAGAAAAGAGCCGGATGCGTTTTTTAGTGTTTCTTTTGGGGTTCTCTTTTGGGATATCAATCATGTCCTTCAAGTTCTTTTCCTTCTCAGACTTCAAGTTCTTCTCCTTCTCAAACTTCAAGTTCTTTTCCTTCTCAGACTTCAAGTCCTTCTCCTTCTCAGACTTCAAGTTCTTCTCCTTCTCAAACTTCAAGTTCTTCTCCTTCTCAAACTTCAAGTTCTTCTCCTTCTCAAACTTCAAGTTCCTTGAATTTTGACTCATTTCATTGTCAAAAGTACCGTTGGCACTTTGGAACATCTCCTCATGCTCTGAAAATGAAACATCTTTTGGTTTAGAAGTCTCATCGCCACCATCTTCTCCCTGATCTAGACGTGCAATTGATAAGTCCAAATTCGAAGATTCGGCATTGATATCGTCTGTCTCAATGCCATTTTTAACAGCGTCTGAAGTGTCTGGATTCTTGCCAGAAGGTTCCAGGAGCCGCATGAGTTCTCGGTTCAAGTTACCCGGACGTGAGTCGTTTAAACTCAGTGTCCTGCCATTTTGCGCCTTTTTTGGCGTTGCTTCTGCACTGGAATTGTTGGGAGAGAAAACTTCTTCGTCTCGAACTTTTTCCTTTGAGAGCTTAAGCGATGCTTGGGACGCTATGGAGCTGTTGATTCCCGAAACGGAAAACGAGTTTCCTTTTCCAGTCTTGTTTCCAAAAGGGGACGCGAAATTGAACACCGATGACGTTCGGGCTGGAGAAAAAAAAGACGAGTTGCTGAGATGTCTTGATGGCGACGAAGGAATCGCCGGTGCCGAATTCATCTTAGTCTTTTTGGTGGGGTCCATATGACTTTGTGATTCCAACTGATTCTGCAATCGAGAAATAAGCTGCTTAAACCCGTCGATTTTGGCCTCATAAACCTGGTCTTTGGTGGCAAGCTGCAGTTTCAAAGCTGCAATCCGCCTTTCATAGTCAAGTGCTTTATTCTGCACATCCAGGTGGTCATTTCCTTCCTCGACCGAGTTCAGAATTTTTTCGGAATTGGTCTCCTCTTTGTTTATAGGGGAGAATGTCTTTGCCCGTATTATTGCAAGCCGAATAAGTGATTTCCGAGAGATGTCCAAAAACTCCAACTCTCGTAGTTTGTGCAGGTAATCTGTGGATTGTAGCATGTGAAAGAAGGACCGACTATGCTATTTGGAACAATTTGAAATGGATGATTCTTGTGAGTTTGGATTGGGTAAGAATTGATCGTTTGTCAACTTCCTTTTATGAATGGCAGTGAAACCGACTTGTCGAAGATGAGCTTATTGTAGACTCGATTGTCGAAGACTGTATTGTAGACTCGATTGTCGAAGACTGGACTATTGTAGACTCGATTATCGAGGACTGGACTATCGTACCTCGACTTATCGTAAAAGCTATCTCAACCTTTTTCGTAAGTTCAATTCTGAGTCTGCTGGAAAAAACAAACCTTCCCTATTAATGCTCAAGTCACTTGACCAATGCTTTGTGTGTAAAGATGCGCGCGTGTTGATATCAAAACCATGGACTGCACATAAGTGCTGATTGATGCTACCAAAAATTCCGCGATTTGTTCGGTCGGTAATGGACAAGTCTAAGGTTGTTGGTGCTAGTCACTTGATAATCATAGAATATTGACTCAGATTCAAGACGTTTGCAATCAAAGAATACTAGTTAAAACTTGAAAAGGCTGTTGAACTCTAGGTCTGATCGTCATTCTCACTCATTAGTTGACATTAAAATTCGACATTCGATGATATGATTTAAAGACGTTTGGATTGAATTGATAGTTCTAAGTCAACCAGTTTTAGTGATTTCAGATCTCACGATTGTATTGAGGTCATTGAAGTCTAGACATTGAAGTCATTGAAGTCTAGACATTGAGGTCATTGAAGTCTAAACATTGAGGTCATTGAAGTCATTGAAGTCATAGATTTGAAGACTGTAGTCACTGTAGTCATAAATTCACTTAGGTCTCATTAACTGGTCGTGGTTTTCGTTAGCTATTGTTATCTGTTGTCAGTAATCATTAGTCATCAGTTACCTTTCGCCGTTATTGATTTCTGTAATTCTCTTCCAGTTCTCATCAGTTTTTGATTCATATTATGGGTAATTGGTTGTTTGGTTGTCATTCTTAATCATTGCTTGAGTTTTCTTTAGTTCTCATCTGGCTGTCATCTTGAATGATTATACTTTCACTTGTCATTAAAAGTTTTGGATGTAGTTTTGGATGTAGTCTTGGTGTAGTCTTGGATGTAGTCTTGGATTTAGTTTTGGATGTAGTTTTGGATGTAGTTTTGGATGTAGTTTTGGATGTAGTTTTGGATGAAGTTTTGGATGTAGTTTTGGATGTAGTTTTGGATGTAGTTTTGGATGTAGTCTTGGTGTAGTCTTGGATGTAGTCTTGGATTTAGTTTTGGATTTAGTCTTGGATTTAGTCTTGGATTTAGTCTTTGTTGTAATCTTGGATTTAGTCTTGGTTGTAGTGGTGTAGTCTTGGTTGTAATCTTGGCTGTAGTCATGTAGTCTTGTAGTCTTATAGCCTTAGAATAGTCTAGTATAGTCCCAATCCCCTAGCTTTATAATCTTCAGTAGCTGTCATTTAGTTCATATTTGACAGTAAGCGTTGACTCTGTATAATCAATTTACTCAAGTTTTCATTGAAAAACTCTAGGGGCACAATCACTGATCCAATGAATATTTCACTTTTTGCTTTTCGATGTTAGTCCTTGGATAATAAGATTATCATCCCTGACCAAAGAGACGTCAATTGATCCATTGGATAAGCTCTTATCCCGAGGCAAACAGGAAAATACCTGGAGTATTTTTTGGACTGACAAGATGACTGATGTGGAGGTTTTTCTTAGTTCTGCCTCCACGTTTTCCACCGTGTTTATGCTGCTCATGGAAGTGCAAGAGTTAAGGAATGGCTTGGTTTCAATTTTTTGAAGAAGCTCAAGACAACCGTCTGATATAAATTCCAAGCTTGGGTTGGATTCGACCCACAATTCGTAGCCCAACTTGGCGTAGTAGTTCCGCACACCAACTCCGGATATGACGGATATCTTTTTCGTACCATGCTCTTCCCGGGCGTTTCTTTCAGCCTCTTCCATGAGTAAGGTTCCGAAACCTTGATGCTGGAATTTCTTGGGTCTCTTGACTGAGCCGTAATGTAGTTCTCTGACAATGGAAGTTGGCTGTGAGGTGAATTCTTTTCTGAACGTGTACTTCTTGGATGCTTTCCTTAGTCTCAATAAGCCAATAAGAATATCTTGTTTTGGATCTTCATAGGACAGAAAGGTCTCCCAACCTTCGTTTGCATAGTAGTCTCTTCTGATCAACTCAAATTGGTCCGGTGACACTTTGTGATGAACTTCTTGAATTCCAACCTCTCTGGTACGGACATCTCTGCATGTGGTTCTGAAATCCTTCATTCTTGCCAAAGCCAACTCTCTCAAATTTCCATTCTCCACTCCAGAAGACACCAAAGATATGGATATATCTCTTTGCACACGGTAAATATGAGTCCAAGGAGGCACAAGCGCCATGATACGAGCCACCAAGTCGATTAATTTGGCATTATAAGACTTGTATAAATCATACCACTCATCTCTTGACTCATACTTCTTGGCATAGTTGTATCCTCAAATCTAAAATTTAAAAGTGCGAGGCATCCCTTTTATACCTTTCCTCCCACAAGGTGCGTCGCAGCTATTACAAATTTGCAACCCTTGGCGCATCATCATCATCCTGCACACGCGCCGTTGCCATACATGGCTCGCATAAACTAAGCAACCAGCGCCATGGTCCATACTTCGAACCTGTTCCTCAGCCACAAAGCGAGTGTATACGATGCCACAACAGACGCTCTCACAAGCAATACAACCATAAACCACAACCTTGTGTTCGACTCGGCCCGCCACCGCATAGCGCTTCTTCCCTACCGAACTGTGTTCCTAGACGCCTCTGCCCCTGACTTCAACGATGTTCTCGTACACGAGGGAGATAGCTTGGCGCCAGACGAGATCTTGGGAATGCAGCGGCCACTGACGTTGAAGATCCCCTTGAAAACACGTGCGGACTTTGAGCAGGACCCGGATTTCGACGGTTCTCTCCCGCTGCTGGAACTTCTCCGGGCTCTACATTATTACATGTCGACATATAACATGCGAGAGGCGACTTTGGATGAAACTGCGTTGCTAGCGTTTGGATCGATGGTGGAGCTGTGGGCGGATGAGTTGATTGAAGCTCATGAAGGCGTGTTTTTGGCGGAAAAGGACGGTTTGGATACGACCATATATACAGCTGGAGATTCGGACGAATCTGATCTTGAACCTGGAGAAAAAATGGCCATTATAGGTGTGCCTGAAGTTTTGGCTTTAGATCTTCTGGAAAGTGATACATGCAGTGAAGTGGAGAATGCCAAGAGAAGGAGATTGGAGAGAGGTGTTGATAAAGGGAGTGATGAAGGTGTTGATAAAGGGAGTGGGAGTGGGAGTGGAAGTAATAATAGAAGTGGAAGTGATAGTGGAAGTGATAGTGATAGTGACAGTGGAAGTGATAATAGAAGTGACAGTGACAATGGAAGTGACAGTGATAGTGGAAGTGACAGTGTCAGAAAATCAACTTGAAACAATCAAAATCAAAAAATTGAACTAAATCATAGTGTCATTATTTCTTTCGCTCAGTTCTTAGTGCAAATTCTTACCAAAATCATAGTCTGCACAACAAAAGACCGCAAACAGCATTACAAAAAGGGTAAGTGGATCAGAAAACCCATCACATCCATGCAAAGAGTCGTTAAAATGGATAGAAATGATTGATATAATACTAATCTTGTGCAAAATTCCAGCTTGAAACCCAAGTTGACCACCAATCCTAGACTGGTATATCACTTGTGATCTGCATTCATGGATATTGCCATGAGTGAGCCTTTTGACCAAATCAGGCCTGTGAACCTTGAAGCAAATCTACAGAAGAACAGAGATTTTTTGAATAGCTCTGGTCCAACTTCATAGATGAGATGATCTAAACTCACCTTTTGACAAGGCAAAAGGTAAAGGTTCAACACGATATAAGGCGATACGGGGTGATAACAAGTGCAAATTGTACTTACAATGAAAATCAAGGAAGTGTAAAAGATACTGATATTGATTTGAAATCTTAAATTTGGGAGGAGAATTTAGATATGTCCAATGAATACTGAAGATTATCACAGTAATGTCAGTATTGAGATCTAGGTGAATCAGAATTCTAATTTGCTAGTAACATAGGACCCAACAATCCTTGGGGATCACCAATAATTACACACATAATGTCATTTTCGGTATACTCTAAGCCTTGAATACCAAGGTGGTGGATGTCTTTGAGCTTATACTCAGTCAGTAGACGGGATGGATCCAGACCAGAGCGGCGTTAGATGCAGGACAATATTAAAGAGAACTATAAGTACGTTTTATAGTCGTCTTGGTCTATATCCCGTAAATCAGTGCTAAAATAGGGAAGAAGCCGGTGTCAGGTGTATCTGTACATAATGTGACATGCCTTCAATACTTGAATAGGGAGCTGAATCATCATTCTGACGGAATCCCATTCTGACGGAATCCGTTGGCACTAAGTGATCCAGCCAGGAGTGGAAGAGTATTGAATCAGTGAGACATCGGTACACCAGGACATGAGTAAGTCTCAGTATGTGAGTACACTATGGTACAAGCAGGATGAGGCGCAATTACTACATACAGGATGAGAGGTGTGATGAGATGGCTCACAGGATTCGGTAATGCATGGTGCAGATGAAACCTGGGTTGATATGACGGAATGAGGTTACAGTTTACCAAAAGGGGAGAACCTCCGAGCTCTCGGAACGATACCAAGCACCACGGGCTATTTGGATAAGCCGTGAGATTGGATGAAGAAGTTCTTGGCTCGGATGGAAGGCGATGGAACCAGGTTCGGATGCATCGGAACCGGAAGCAGAGGCCTCGGTCCGAAAGCTAGGGAGCTAAGACCGGAAGGAGGCGTCTAGAGCTCGGGAATGGAAGTCCGTGTGATTTAACTATATAAGGAGGGGACTCCGCTCGTGTTGAGGGAGTATCGAAACAGTCTAAGTTAAACAGGCATTTCTGGGTTTAGATAGAACAAGAGAAATACATGAACACGGCTATGATTACTGAAGTTCCATACTTGTCGAACTTGTTGAGAAACAAGTGCATCGCACTTCCAACTTACGCGGATGTTTTTCTCAATCTGCGAAAGAACATCAGTATGACTATATGTAGGACACAAGAGTATTAGAATTCGTATTAGAATTAGAATTAGTATTAGAATTAGTATTAGAATTAGAATTATTATTAGAATTAGTATTAGAATTAGTATTAGAATTAGTATTAGTACTACTATTTCCTATTTCATTTACTGTACAATGTCAGTATTTTCATAATATTCAGCGCGCAAAATGTTTCAAACAAAAAATAAATTGGTTCAAATACACTGTTTTTCAAAATTATTCATACCAATATTTCAAAATGTTTCATACCAGTGCGACAAAATTTTTCATACCAATATTTCAAAATTATTCATACTAGTGCGAC
>VATE01000205.1:9670-24529 GCA_008065195.1 Metschnikowia amazonensis
GTTGGTATGAATAATTTTGTAGTATTGGTGAATAATTTTGTAGTATTGGTGAATAATTTTGTAGTATTGGTGAATAATTTTGTAGTATTGGTGAATAATTTTGTAGTATTGGTGAATAATTTTGTAGTATTGGTGAATAATTTTGTCGCACTGGTAGGAATAATTTTGAAAATTACTGTATTTTATTTAGCGCGCTACTTTAAACTTTTTGAAAAAAACTTTTTAAGTATTTAAAGCAGCGCGCAAAATGTTCCAACCAAGAAAAATAGTTAAGCCATTCAAAGTTTCGGCCTCGCACAGTCTTTCATACCAAATACAAGTTGGTATATACAGGATATCAAGAAAACTATCCAATTCTTCCGTTTGACGGTTGATTCTAAAAGTATATGAGTCAATTTTTCAGATTAATGCAAAAATTGACTATAAAAGTTGGTATGAATATTACGCCATTGGTTGAAAGATTGTGCGAAGTGGTTGAAATATTGAAGTGTTTCAAAATTATTGAACCAGGGACAAATTATTCATAATATTCAAATTACTCAACCAATATTCTAAAAGTTTTGTACCATTTCGCACATTTTTCAAACCAAATGACGAAATACAGTCTTTCAAAATTATTCATACCAGTGCGACAAAATTATTCATACCAATTCTCAAAAAGTTTCATACCACTTCGCACATTTTTCAAACCAAATGACGAGATGTGTCACACCAACTTTTTTAGAATTCAATATTCTGAAATCTTAATTTAGAGAATTGTCTTATATACTATACTTGGAGTCTTCCAATCAACGGTCAAAAGGGCCAAAACTGATTTAGTTTCCATGTTATTTTGTATATATAAACTTGTATTTGGTTTGAATAATTTTGTCGCACTAGTTTAAATAATTTTGAAATATTAGTATGAATAATTGTCGCACTGGTATATTTTTGAAAAGTACTGTATTTACACCAACTTCTTTAAAATTCAGTAATTAGAAATTTTATAACTGGACGATTGCTAATATATACTAGATTCTTCAATAAGGGTAAAACTGAACTAGTTCCATGTTCCTATATACAACAACTTGTATTTGGTTTGAACTATTTTTTCTGGTTTGAATAGTTAAGAGAGAAAGAAAAATAGTTTACAGTATTTTCAATATTTTTCATACCAGTGCGACAAAATTTTTCATACCAGTGCGACAATTTTTCATACCAGTGCGACAAAATTTTGCATACCAATGCAACAAAATTTTTCATACCAGTTCAACAAAATTTTTCATACCAGTCTACCGGACACCTCGCCAAGCCTTGGTAGCAGCGTTACCCATTTCTACGCCGTTCGACCATTCCAACTACTTCTCGGTGCTTTTTTCAGCCTAGCGGCCACCACTCGGTCGTTTATTGGGATCAGGGTTCCACAGAGTCCTTTATTTGCCGGCCCTATTACGCTCTTCTAAATTGCAGCGCACTCCTACGGACCACCCACACCAGCTCAGACCGTTCGGCTCTGAACCGACAAAATTATTCATACCAAATGGCATAATTTCACACCAACTTTTGATAGTTTTCAGTAATCAGATATTTTATGCTGATTGCTGTCAAATTCTATTCATGAAGACTTCCAATCAACGGTGAAAACGGACAAAATTAAAGTAGTTTCCATATTTCCTGAAAGTTAAACTTTTATTTGGTATGAATAATTTTGAAAAATACTTTAAACCAGCGCGAAAGATTCACACTAGCAAAATTAATTAATTCAGTTTCGATTTCGCACAGTTTTTCAAATGGCATAATGTTCACACCAACTTTTGTAGAACTCAAATATTCTTATAATTTCCAGGATATACGAGTACTATTTCTGTTCAATCATGGATCAAAGGACACTGAACAGAATTTCTGTCCTATATACAACCTCGTGTACGAAACATTTTAATTGGCGATTTTCTAGAGTGGTTTGAATCGTTCGCTACTCTGTTAGGGTTCTCGTTAACAGTGGTCCGGGTTTACAGCTGAATCTGGAGTTCAGTCCTATCGATTGTATTAACTATTGTAGGTCCTAAAAGCTGGCCCCCGTTATCCGGGCTCCTCTCGTCTATTTATGTCCTACGACACAGACCTACGACACAACCTTCCTTAGTCGACACAGCCTCCTTTACTGCATCTTAATGCGTCAGTTAAAGTTTCGAGTGTCTGGCCCATCCGTACCTCTGAGATCCTGTATCTTACTCAGGTGGCCCCATGGACCTGTATATGCCGACCTGTGAATTTCATTCATGACATACTCAATGTTGAAATGTTTTGCACGGTGGTCTAATATTCTGTTCTTGGTTGGAATCTTTTGCACGGTGGTCTAACATTCTGTTCTGGTATCTTTTGCACGGTGGTCTAACATTCTGTTCTGGTATCTTTTGCACGGTGGTCTAACATTCTGTTCTGGTATCTTTTGCGCGCTGGTCTAACATTCTGTTCTTGGTTGGAATCTTTTGCATGGTAGTCTAACATTCTATTCTTGGTTCGAACATTTTGCGCGCTGGGTACTTTCGAAAATTGTAGCTTACAGTATTTTCAAAATTATTCAAACTAGTGCGACAAAATATTCAAACCAAATGATAATGTACCACACCATCTTTTAATAGAATTCAATATTCTGAAATCTAAAATCTGAAGATTCCCTCATATATATTTGGGATCTTTCAATTAAGGGTAAAACGGACAAATAAACTAGTTTCCATGTTATGCTGTCTATTAAAACTTGTATTTGGGTTGAATAATTTTGAAATATTGGTATAAATAATTTGTCGCATTGGTATGGATAATTTTGAAAAATACTATACTCTGAATGCCAAGTAGGTTTCTAATCTAGCTTCTACTTATTAGTTAGAATATATTCTTACAAGCTTTCTCCTGAATTTAACCTTTCTGGATTTAGCTACTATATTATCAGCTTTTTAGTAACTTCTACATTATCACCGTACAGTGTTTTTCAAATTACTAGACCAGTGCGACAATATTCAAACCAATAGTTCAAAATATTCAACCAGCGCGACAATATTCAAACCAATAGTTCAAAATATTCAACCAGCGCGACAATATTCAAACCAATAGTTCAAATTATTCAACCAGCGCGACAATATTCAAACCAAATGATAATGTTCACACCAACTTTAATAGATTTCAGTAATTACAAAATGTATATTTAGACGATTGCTTATATAATATTCCTGGAGTCTTCCAATCAACGGTCAAGGACAAATTAAAGTAGTTCCATGATATCTTGTTATTTAGATATTTTGTCGCACTGGTTCAATAATTTTGAAATATTGCTTTGAATTGTCGCACTGAATAATTGTCGCAATGGTATGAATAATTTTGAACACTGTATCTTCTCATTACACTACACCTGATTTAAATAATAGATGGTCACTAAAAAATTCACCATCTGATACTTCTATACTACAGTACTATCTTCAATTAGCACTAAGGTCAGTATTAGCACTAAGGTCAGTATTAGCACTAAGGTCAGTATTAGCTCGACTATCTTCATGATCTCGTAGTACGATACGGCTTGGACTACATCTGGGATAATCACCAATGGAATAGTCAATCCAGATTGTTCAATACTGTTATTTAGAATATAGATTTTGTTAGTATTGAATGTGCCTTATAGATGAGATTATAGATCTTGTTCACTATCCAAGTATCCATCGATATCCCTTTGAGACTATATATCCTTTAAAGCTGAGGAGTTTTTGGAATGACTCAAGTCACCAAACATACAGAAGTCAGTCGAAATTGATTTCAGAAACTTCCTTTGAAAGTTAATTTTAAAGTATTTCTTGAATGAGCTTCCATTTAACTCTATTTATTACTCTTGCACCTTCATCATTGAATAACCATCACATTCAAGTACTGCATTTAGCCTTGAAGCATGACCTGAACTTGTGTTGAGATTTTTGCTCCTTTTTGACCACTAAATCTCAATCTTTGTGACTTGAATTTTCCAAGTTGACTTGTCACTTTAACTTCGCACTTTAACATTACACGTTTGATTTCTCACGTTAACTTCTCAGTATTTTTTTCTCACTTCTGTTTCTCACTTTAACTTCACACTTTTTTTTCTCACTTGTTTCTCACTTTAACTTCACACTTTTTTTTCTCACTTGTTTCTCACTTTAACTTCTCACTTTAACTTCTCACTTTAACTTCTCTTTTGTTTTCTCTTTTGTTTCTCTCTTGTTTCTCTCTTGTTTCTCTCTTGTTTCTCTCTTGTTTCTCTCTTGTTTCTCTTTTGTTTCTCTCTTGTTTCTCTTTTGTTTCTCTTGTTTCTCACTTTAAGTTAGCAGATGCCGCGAATGGAAATCATCTACCATTAATCATCTGCTTTCAAAATTCATCTCGATACTCTGCATAATCAAGCCATCATCGTCCTTACCTTTTAATGCGTCACGTGACCCAGAACCTTAGCCCTGTTCTGCCAGGAATCAAGTCACTCCTCTAAAGAGGTCAACATTCCCAATGCCTTTCACAAACAAACACCCACTCCAAACCCTATTGTTTCAATTCAAGTATGCGAGGCACTCCCCAATTGGGAAATTCTCTCTGAACGCCTCTCATAAAAAGACGCGGCTCAATAGCATCGCGTTTCTCTCCGAGCCAGTCCTGCCTGTACAGAAGCGGGAAATGGACGCTCAGCAGGAGTTGGAAGCCGAGCTTGGAGCCCAGCTGCAGAGATTGCTTGCTGGTGGGGCCCGGGGAAGGCGCCGGGTGCAGGATAAACCCGGTAAACCCGAAACGCGCGTCAATATCCCCGAACCGCCAAGGCCAAAAGCAACCCACCAAAATCCATGGACTAACTGTATTGCCACAGCCAGATATCTCCGAGCACATTTGGGTATAAGTTTCCAGAAGTGCCGCGTATCCGTAACCAAAGGGTCCAAAAAGTGATTCTTCTGCAGCATGCGAGGACTGGATGCATGTGCAGCATTCAATGTGCATGTGCCTTGCAGTTGCCCCGCGAAGCGCAGATATAAAGATGAGCCAATCCAGTCAACAAGATGAATATAGAGTAATTTGACAGTCATCAATTCTCAGTCAATTCCCAGTGATTCACATCTTCTGACGCAATTCTCAGTCATTCTCTTTTGACGCAATTTCCATTATCTTCTGACGCAATTCCATTATCTTCTGACGCAATTCCTTTATTCTCCTGTCGCAATTCTCAGTCATCAATTTCTAGTCCTCATTAATCTTCCTCATGACAAAGTACGCATTGGTCACCGGTGCAGGCACCGGTATTGGTTACCAGTTGGCTATCCAACTCCACAAAAAAGGTTATCATGTGATCGGCATCTCGCCCGACTTCGACATGCACAACATGAAACCCCTCGAGGATCAAATTGGCCTCACGTCCATTTGCTGTGATATCACTAAACTCGACCAGATCAAGGCCGCATTGAACCAGGTTGAAACTATCACCGGAGGAAAGCTTGATCTCCTCTATAACAATGCAGGAGTTTGTCCTGTGGGAGGCCCTGCCATGCTCACGGATGATCACCTCTTGAAGGTGCTTTTGGAAGTCAATGTGCTTGGTCACATGTACATGACCAAGTACTTTAGCCAGCTCTTGATCAATGCCAAAGGTACTATTGTTTTCACGTCTTCTGTGGCCACTCGTGTGCCACTTTCTTGGACCTCGGGCTATTGCACCACCAAGGCAGCCATTGACCACTATGCACTCTCATTGAGGGGTGAGATGAAGGCCTTTGATGTCAAGGTGTATAGTGTGATCACAGGAGGAGTCAACACTGGAATTGGCGACCATGTCAAGGAGCCAGAACTCAAACGTTATTGGGCGGGCCAGAAGGTGTATAACAGCTTGAGGGCAGCTGAGAACATGAGTCGCGACTCCCGGTCCACCAGTGCCGAAGCTTATGCCAAAGAGGTGGTTGACAAGGTAACACGGACTCGAGACCAGGGCTTCAATCTCTATGCCGGCCGAGGTGCTCGTGTATTGCACTTTGCCAGGTGGTATCTTCCAGTGTGTGTGATGGAATGGTGTGTGCAGACGTACTTTTTGCAAACCGCTGCGTTGAAGGAGGCCAGGGCATTATGGCAGGCTGAATTGGGGGAAAAGAAGATTGTGTAGTACCAGGACACAATTGTATACAGCAATTAGGGAACTGTAGTAGACACATCATTCAGATGTGATGGACTAGATTGTCTGTAGATTCACTGGCACTTAATACACAGTAACTGAAGTACTTTGAATTGTATTGGAAGTTGCAACTGAAGTACTTTGAATTGTATCAAGGGTATTGCAGTGACATGGTAATATAATTTCTTAACCGAAGCAGCTAAGTATTGACTATTCCATCAGAAACACTGAATTCACACAAATCCACTGCATTCTATTAATCCGTAGCGATAATATTCAATAGCAATGACTGATAGATTAACTGAAGAAAACATACCAATATATAGAATGTCAACAACACTGTAAACAATTAACAGATATCCTTAACAATTTAAATCATTCAATTTCAAAGGTAATTTGAACCTGTTCGAACTGTATTGGGAATTGTGGGTGTGGAAATGATCTGGGATTTTTTCATTTGTGTGGTAGGTGAACGGAAATGGCTCTTATATATTAGAACCGCCACCCAGTTGTAAGAGATGTAAGCGTTGCGACATGCTAAAGACAAACTGAAACCGCCAGTGCAGCAATGTGCATGTATTTTCAAAATTATTCAGTGCGACAAAATATTCAAATTTTCAACAGTGCGACAAAATATTCAAATATTCAACAGTGCGACAAAATATTCAAATATTTCAAAATATTCAATCCAATATTCAATCCAAATACAAGTTTCAATATACAAGTTAACATGGAAACTACTTTTTTGGCCTTTCGATCGTTGATTGGAAGAATTCATGAATTAATGTATGAATAATTGTTCTGATATAAAATATCTGTTTACTGAATTCTATTAAAAGTTGGTTGAATCATTATCATTTGGTTTGAAAGATTGTGTGAAGTTGTTAGATTCTTTAGTAACGTCTGTTTCACCTATCACGTGTGATTCGTTGATGGATTCCCAATAAGTGGGAATCTAGGGATGTAGTCCGAGATCGAGCCAGTTCTAATGCTAGCTGCTTGTTATGAAACTGGCTGTAGTGAGCCATGTCTGGTCAAGGCGACTATAAGGAGATCACGTGCTTATGTAGCGTTAGACAAGGTCTACCGTGATTCCTCTTCTAATCGCACAGCGTAGCTATAATTTGGGCCAGTGGGTAGTGTATTACCCAAGGTGGATCTGGAGGTGGTATGAATAATATTGAATATTGGTTTGAATAATATTGAATATTGGTTTGAATAATATTGAATATTGGTTTGAATAATACTGAATATTGGTTTGAATAAAATTGAATATTGGTTTGAATAATATTGAATATTGGTTTGAATAATTTGTCGCACTGTTGAATCATTTTGAAAAACACTGTACAGCATAACATGGAAACTACTTTAGGTTGTCTGTTTCGACCGTTGATTGGAAGACTTCAAGAATACAATGTAAGGGCAATCTGCAAGATATAAAATAGGCAATTACTGAATTCTATTAAAAATGGTGTGAAAAATTATGCCATTTGGTATGATGATTTTGTTGCACTGGTACAGTATTTTTCAAAATTATTCAACAGTGCGATAAATTATTCCAATATTTAAATTATTCCAATATTTCAAAATTTTCAACAGTGCGACAAAATATTCAAACCAAATGATAATGTACCACACCATCTTTTGATAGAATTCAGTATTCTGAAATCTAAAATCTGAAGATTCCCTCATATATATTGGGATTTTCCAATGATGATACAGACAAAATTAAACGGGTTTCCATGTTATGCTGTAATTAAATTTTATTGGTATGAATAAAATATTGGGATGAATAATTTAAAATATTGGTTTGAGTAATTTTAAAAAATTGGGATGAATAATTTAAAATATTGGTATGAATAATTTAAAATATTGGTATGAATAATTTAAAATATTGCTATGAATATTTTGTCGCATTGTTATGAATAATTTTGAAAATACTGTAGCGCGCGTAGCCTTTACCTGGAGTGTATATACCAGGGTGATGCGCTATTTAGACCAGCAGAAATTAGTCTGATATATTGGAGGGTCTAAGAAGGTACCCGGCACTTCTAGATCGAAATGACTGTACACTAAGAAATCAGTACACCAAAACCCGTACACCATAAAACACCTGTACATCAGTTTAGAGAAACCTCTACACCAGACCCGAAACACCCGTACACCATTAAACATCCTTACACCATTAAATAAACACCTGTACACCAGTTGGTAAAAACCTTTACACCAGCTATGAAAAACCTCTACACCAACATAGACACACCCGTACACCAGAGGAAAGCCCGTACACCATAGTTTACAAACACAAGTTTACAAACACGTTCAAAGATCCACAAACACGTTCCAACACCCACAAACACGATCCATCACTCACAAACACGTTCAAACAATTGCATATGTATTACCGTGCTCGACTTTGCATACTTCGAAAAGCGGGCGACTGCATACACCACACGGCCGATGCAGCTTCCCCGGCATAGTTGCGGCATTTTCATTATCCGGAAGTTCCAGAGAAAGACGAGTGCCAAAAACATGGTTAAATGCCTCAAAAAAGGACTTCAAAGTACGAAAAGGACTTGAATCTGGAAATTCAAAAAGCTAAAGCTCCAGTATGAATAAGTGCATCAACTACCAATAGCTTCCAATCACTTCAATCCAATAATCTCCAATAAGTCCAAAAAGTCCAATCCAATAAGTCCAATCAAATCTCCAATATCTCCAATAACTTCTTAAATTCTGAATATCTAATGCCTGAAGTCCAAATCAGAGCAACCTTGAGTTGGACTTTTTCCGCGCATGCAACGGCAAAATCGCACCCTGACCAGTTGTTCCGCGGAAAAAGACCGCTCATAATCGCTCGGAACATACCCCGGAAAAGCCCAAAGTATAAAGTCATACCAAGATCCACGGGCAATTATATTCCTTTTGATCTGATCTTTAATCCATACAATGGACCGTTTAGTATGCAGTCTTAGCAAGGGTGTATAGCCCGAGTCTTGTCAAAGCTTCAACTATTGAGTTACGGAAGGCTTATGGTTCTGGATAGATGATCCATTTCATCTGATATTCCATGTCATCCATCTATAGTCATTCACCATAGTGTCATTAATATAATCATCTCATCTGTCCATCTCATCAGTCCTTCTCATCTGTCTATCTCATCTGTCCATCTCATCTGTCCATCTCATCTGTCCATCTCATCTGTCCTTCTCATCTGTCCTTCTCATCTGTCCTTCTCATTATTACAGTGTTTTGAAATTATTCAAAGCAATTTCAAATTTCTCCTCACTTCGCGCAATATTCAAACCAAATTCAATATTTCCACCACTTCGCGCAATCTAACTAATTTCAAAATGTTTCATTATTCAAACCAAATACAAGATATACAAATAACATGGAGCTAATTCAATTTTTGCCCATTTGACACATTATTGAAAGACTCGTTGTGTATATAAGGCAATTCTCTGGTTTAAAATTCTGAATATGAATTTAAGAAAGTTGAGGTGAAACATTGACATTGGCTTGAAAGATTTGCGAATTACGAAACTAATTTGATTGAATAATTGTCGCACTGAAATAATTTTGAAATCTTGTTTTGAATAATTGTCGCACTGGAATCAATTTGAATTGGTGAATAATTGGATTGGTACGAAACTTTGAATTGGTGAATAATTGAATTGGTGAATAATTGAATTGGTGAATAATTGAATTGGTGAATATTTGGATTGGTGAATATTTGGATTGGTGAATAATTGAATTGGTGAATATTTGAATTGGTGAATATTTGAATTGGTGAATATTTGAATTGGTGAATAATTGAATTGGTGAATAATTGAATTGGTGAATAATTGAATTGGTGAATAATTGGATTGGTACGAAACTTTGAAATTGATGAATAATTAAATTGGTGAATATTTGGATTGGTGAATATTTGAATTGGTGAATATTTGAATTGGTGAGTAATTTGAATTGGTGAATAATTTGAATTGGTGAATATTTAGAATTGGTACGAAATTTTGAAATTGGTCAATAATTTGAAATTGGTTTGAATAATTGTCGCACTGATATATTTTTGAAATTGGTCAATAATTTGAATTGCTGAATATTTCAAATTGGTTTGAATTGTCGCACTGAAATATTTTTGAAATCTTCTTTTGAATAATTGTCGCACTGGAATCAATTTGAATTGGTGAATAGTTTGAATTGATGAATAATTGGGATTGGTGAATAATTGAATTGGTGAATAATTTGAATTGGTCAATAATTTGAATTGGTCAATAATTTGGAATTGGTACCAGATTTTGAAATGGATGAATAATATGAATTGGATTAAATATTTGGAGTTGCTACCAGACTTTGAAATTGATGAATAATTTGAATTGCTGAATATTTGAATTGCTGAATATTTGAATTGCTGAATATTTGAATTGCTGAATATTTGAATTGCTGAATATTTGAATTGCTGAATATTTGAATTGATGAATATTTGAATTGCTGAATATTTGAATTGCTGAATATTTGAATTGATGAATATTTCAAATTGGTTTGAATTGTCGCACTGAAATAATTTTCACTATTCGTCTCATCAGATTTGGCTGGTTTGGAAACAACCCCTGCATACACGGCAAATGTCAGCACCACACTCCAATTCAATTCGTCAGAGACTATTCGAACAGGCGATTTAAAGTCACAAGCTCACATAAATGCATCAGGCCAAAAGTTTAGTGTCAAGTAAGTCACTTGCATGCAGGAACCAATTATTCAGACAATTCCATCAATACTTCACCAATTCCATCAATACTTCATCAATTACTTCAATACTTCACCAATTCCATCAATACTTCATCAATTCCATCAATACTTCATCAATTACTTCATCAATTACTTCATCAATTATTTCATTCACCAATTTCATCAACCCACTCAATTACTTCATTCACCAATGTCTTTCTTAAATTCGCATTCATGTTTCCTCCATCCATTTTCTCCATGGCTCATTGTTGCTTTATGCAGTGCTCACCCCAACAATCAATCCACTAACCCAACATAACTTTGGTTGATGAAGAGTTAGTTGCCAGGCCTAATTTTCAAGTCAGAAGAAGCAGAAACAATTAGAAACAATCAGAATCAGAATCAATCAGAATCAGAATCAATCAGAATCAATCAGAATCAATCAATCAGAATCAGAATCAATCAAAATCAGAATCAATCAGAATCAATCAAAATCAGAATCAATCAAAATCAATCAAAATCAAATTCAAAATCAGAATCTCAGAAAAAATCACAAATCTCCAATTATCTTATCATCTCTCTAATCATCACTTCCATTCCTCTTATCTTTTCCCCGTGGCTTTTTTGTGGCCCCACAAGTCATGGCTAATGCACGCCCTGCATACACCCACACGCTCCATTTATACCAAGAAAAAAGGCTGACTATTTGCGGAGGTGCTTAGTTCAAACAATGCACACTTTGGTGTCATGTCCCAGATTCTAAGTCCTGTCATTAGATTTTGTCTCCATTGAGAATGGGAAAGCCACCATTTGGACTTCTTCCGTCCCCTTACGATATTTCCCATACGATATTTCCCATACGATATTTCCCATACGATATTTTCACATCCGCATATTCCAAGTGCCCTTTCAAGTACCCTTTCAAAATCCCTTCCAAAGTCCCCATAACTGTGGCCTTGCTGCAATGGACTACCGGAGCCCCACAGATCCTGGCCCCCGACCGCGACTATGTGCAGTCCCCACATCTTTCCCCACAAAACTTCTTCGGACTTTCGCGGCCGCCTCCGTTGATGCCTAAGAGCGAAGCAGTTTAATCGGATTAGGAAGATGCCCAGAATAAAGTTTCGGTTTTGGAGTTTGGATTGATATTTGATTTTCACTTTTTTCAAATTTTTTTGAATTTCAATTTCATTCCATTTTTCAATTTCATTCCATTTTTCAATTTCATTCCATTTTTCAATTTCATTCCATTTTCAATTTCATTCCATTTTCAATTTCATTCCATTTTCAATTTCATTCCATTTTCAATTTCATATTTTTCAATTTCATTCCATTTTCAATTTCATTCCATCGGTTCTTCATTTCTTGCACAGCAGAAAATTCGCATCCAGCTTTTATGCGCTTCCCGCGCGCTCGCCGTACAAGCCCCACTCGGCACCCCTCGGAAATGGGCGCCAGCACCCCCGGAACTCGCGCCGCCGTGGCCGTGGACTGTACATGGCTCGCACCAGACCAAAATGCCCTAGCATCTGGCCCAAAAACCCCCGGTTTGGGCCCAAAAGCCCCCGGTTCTGGCCTCCCTATGCGCCCCGGCACACAAGGCCCGGTTAACGCCCTGCCGTATTTTTCTGGTGTCCGTCCCCACTCCGAATTATGAGATGCTATGTCCGGCGCGTATTCGCCATATAAAAGGCCTCCTTTCCACTAGTTTGAATTTACGCACCGATTTTCTTTCGCTGACTTGACGATTTGAACTCAAATTAAGCGCCATTTATTGCAGTGATTGAAGTTATTGAAAGTCAACAAAAGTCAACAGTCAACAATCCAAAGTCAACAATCCAAAATCATCAATCCAAAATCATCAATCCAAAATCATCAATCCAAAATCATCAATCCAAAATCATCAATCCAAAAGTCATCAATAAAGATCATGTCGGACTTGGAAAATCAACATCCTCAAAATCACACCCTCGCCATGGGCGATAAAGTGGCTTCAACTGATAGAGTCACTCGTGTTACTCATGACGACGAATATATCCAGTTTGGTAGTGAAAAGTACTTGAAACTGGAGCTCGCCACCGCTTTTGGAGGTACTCTTAACCCTGGTTTGGCCCCCCCTCCCAAAAACAACTTGGCCAACCCTGCCCCCTTGGGATTGTCTGCTTTTGCCTTGACCACGTTTGTGTTGTCGTTGATTAATGCTGGAGCTAGGGGTGTGACCATCCCTAATATTGTTGTGGGCTTGGCATTTTTCTATGGTGGTGCTGCACAATTTGTCGCGGGTATGTTTGAGTTGGCCGTGGCAAACACTTTTGGTGGACTTGCTTTGTCATCGTATGGAGGCTTTTGGTGCTCGTGGGCTGCCATTCAAACAAAACAATTTGGAATCGTTGATGCTTATGAGGGCCATGAGCAGGAATTGGCCTATGCATTGGGCATTTTCTTGGTGGGTTGGTTCATATTCACATTTTTCATGTGCTTGATGACCTTAAAGTCCACGGTGGCCTTCTTCTTGTTGTTTTTCTTTTTGGACATTACGTTTCTTCTTTTGGCCATTGCTGAGTTCAACGGCTCTGATGCTGTGAAGAAGGCGGCGGGAGTGTTTGGACTTATCACAGCTTTTGTTGCTTGGTACAATGCCTACGCTGGTCTTGCCAATTCGCAGAATACTTATATTACTGTGAAGGCCATTCAATTACCCGACTTGCAGGCCAAAAGGGATTGATTTGTTACTGTGCATAGTTAATTTTAATGGCAGTAGATATTATATCAGTAGATATCAGTAGATATTAAGGTAGATACAGTCTTTTCAAAATTATTCATACCAGTGCGACAAAAATATTCATCCATATTACAAACCAATATTACAAAATTATTCATACCAAGTACAAGTTTTAATATACACCATAACATGGAAACTACTTTAGTTTTGTCCGTTTCGATCACTGATTAAAAGATTCCAAGAATAGCATATAAGAGTAATCTTCCAGATATAAAATTTCTGATTATTAATTCTATTAAAAGTTGGTGAAACATTATGCCATTTGGTATGAATAATTTTGAAAGAGACTGTATCAGTAGATATCATTATATGCAGTAGATATTTGGAGCAGATACAGTATTTTTCAGAATTATTCATACCAATATTTCAAAATTATTCATACCAATATTTGAAAATTATTCATACCAATATTTCAAAATGTTTCATACCAGTGCGACAAAATTTTTCATACCAGTGCGACAAAATTATTCATACTAATGCGACAAAATTTTTCATACCAGTGGGTTCGTAAAGTTCAGGATCAATGAAGTGCTGATTGCCTAGCCCATCGATGAACCCATCGGGTGTTACATGAGCACGGAATTCCATTTTATTAAACTAATACACTTATTACACCGCAGAAGTTCAAATATATTTAAAGAGTAACTAGTATAATATAATTGTTGTTACGGGGGTGCGTGTAACTTCCTATGTATTTCTTTCTTTAGTAATATCCCCTATGACATTATTATATACAGGATAGCACGGAAACCAGTTCAGTTTTATCCGTTTTGACCTTTGATTTGTACTGCAAGACTCCCAAATGTAACACAAATGAGGCAGTCATCCAGGTTAAGATTTCTAAATATTGAATTCTAATAAAAGTTGGTGAAACATTTTGAAATATTGGTATGAATAATTTTGAAAGAGACTTATCAGTAGATATCATTATATGCAGTAGATATTTGGAATAGATATTATGGTAGATATCAGTATATATCATTATATGCAGTAGATATTTGGAGCAGATATTATGGTAGATATCAGTATATATCATTATATGCAGTAGATACAGTGTTTTCAAAATTATTCAAACCATAGCATATTTCAAATTATTCCTACCAATGGCATTGTTAGATTCTTTAGTAACGTCTTTTACCTATCACGTGTGTATTCGTTGATGGATTCCCAATAAGTGGGAATCTAGGTAATTATATAGTCCCAGGGC
>VATE01000369.1:0-10164 GCA_008065195.1 Metschnikowia amazonensis
GAGTCAGCTTCAGTCAACATTAATTCTTACTGTTTGGTCAACTTCAGTCAACATTAATTAATAGTTAACTATTTGGTCAACTTCAAAAGTCAACTTCACTCAACATTAATTCTTACTGTTTGGTCATCTACAGTCAACATTAATTCTTTGTGTTTGGTCATCTTCACTCATCATTAATTCTTACTGTTTGGTCATCTACAGTCATCATTAATTCTTAGTGTTTGGCATCTTCACTCATCATTAATTCTTAGTGTTTGGCATCTTCACTCATCATTAATTCTTAGTGTTTGGCATCTTCACTCATCATTAATTCTTAGTGTTTGGCATCTTCACTCATCATTAATTCTGACTGTTTACTTATATACAGTCATTTATTGGTCTTTTGTCTCTGCTAACTATGAATGATCTCATCATTGGAGACGATTCCAGATTCGAATACCAAAAACAACAACCCCGAAAACGTTCTCGAAACCCAACTCCAACCAATTTGACCACTGATTTGGGCTCAAATTTGACCACTGATTTGACCACTGATTTGACCCCCAATTTCTTCTCTTCACCTCCTTATCCCAACCTGCATATAGCCCTCGACCCATTCAATTCTTCACCTCCAAAACATCCCCAACTTCCCCACACTATCCGCTATAGCATCAATAAAACTCTTCCTCCTCGTCCTACTCCGGCGCCACGTGACCTTGCCCAACGCATCCTGCATTCTGTCCCCTCCCAAGTCTTTTCCGATAAACAAGACTATTCTCAAACCACCTATGACGTCAGTTCTGATGATCTTCCACATGCACTCGAACCACGTGAGTATTTGGCAGGCCAAAATTGCAAATTGCCCAAAATCAATCCCAATAATGGCGTGTGGGAACGTGTTCTTCAGCGACCACTTGTCCGAATTCCTAAAAGGGGGGCTCACGTGACCCCTGGACTTCGGGGCACGGTTTTTGATGATTCTCCTGCAAATTACCACGCCTTTACGGCATCAAATCTCTTGGACGTCATCCAAATCATCTTTAATATAATTGTTATTACCACGTCCTGCATACAGCTCGCCCGTGATTCCTCCATCAGTGCTGGAATTTACCGCTACTTCATTGCAGTTGGATCATTATCAGCTGCTGCAGCTGTTGCCTTTCTCTTGAAAATTGTGCGGATTGAAAGGGCAAAAAAGTGGGTGCTCCTTATATGCAGTACGCAGTGTATATTTGGGGCCATTGCACTAGCACTTTCAGTTTTATATTTGGCCAGCAACTGCGGGGAGAAGTCAAGTATATGTGACGGGCGCCGAGCCATTTGTGCATTTTCCATGCTTTCGTTTCTTATGTGGCTAGTGGTGTTGGTAGTGTACAGCACGATGTACTGTATTTCGGTCACGTGATGATTTAACAAGTATTGAATTCTACAGTCTTTCAAAATTATTCATACCAGTGCGACAAAATTATTGATACCAATATTTCAAAATTATTCATACCAATATTACAAAATTATTCATACCAGTTCAACAAAATTATTCATACCAGTTCAACAAAATTATTCATACCAGTTCAACAAAATTATTCATACCAAATGGCATAATGTTTCACACCAACCTCAATAGAATTCAGTATTCAGAAAATCTATATCTTGACGATTGCTTATACATTCTATTCTTGGAGTCTTCCAATCAACTGTCGAAAGAACAAAACTAAAGTGGTTTCCATATTATCCTGCAAATTAAAACTTGTACTTGGTTTAAATAATTTTTAATATTGGTATGAATAATTTTGTCGCACTGGTAAATATTTTTATCGCATTGGTATGAATATTTTTGAAAAATACTGTATGATTATGCCATTTGAAGATTGCGAAGTACAGTATTTTCAAAATTATTCATACCAATCGACAAAATTACCAATCGACAAAATTACCAATCGACAAAATTACCAATCGACAAAATTATTCAAACCAAATAAAAGTTTTAATTTACAGAAACATTGAAACTTCTTTAGTTTTGTCCGTTTCACCTTAATTGGACCCTAAATACATACAGTATTTTTCATTATTATTCATACCAGTGCGTAAAATTATTCATACCATTATTCAAAAATTTTATACAAGAGGAACATGGCTGCTATAGAGGAGAAGGGGTTGAGCCGTATAGACAGAAATCATATTCACTTCATGTGTGATGCCGAATGGAGTAAGCTGGGGATTCGTTCTACGTACAATGCTTTTAAAAGTATTCGTGCAAAATGTGAAAAAATGATTTAAACCTATTCAAATGTTTCGTACCCTTTTGCAGTCTTCAAAGCAAGGCGTAGTGTTTTACAACTTTCATAATTGATATTCTGAAATCTCGTTATTTAATTTCTGAAATCTAATTATTCAATTTCTGAAACCTTAATCTGGACGATTGCATGTAGTTGGGAATCTTTCAATCAAGGCAAATGGACGAAACTTTTTATTATTCTAGTGGTTTATTCCTCTTCTTGGTTTGAAATAAATTTACCTATTTTAACATTAGTAATTAGCATTATTTCGTTAATGCTCCTACTAGGTTTTTATGTTGAACATCAGGTTATAATTGGCATTTGATTAATACAAATTGATAGACTTTTTTACTTTTTGGATTAATACTTGATTATTTGAATACTCTGAAAACAGTGTAATGGAGACTAAAGTGACTGTAGAATAGTTGCAAGAGTATTGAAATGGTAGATCTGTGATATAGTAGAGATAGTAAAATATTAGACAGAGTGGGGATTATATATATTCAGCCAAGTTTGTTATCATTGGTACTGAGAATATTTTATGAAATGCGAAGATACAAGAACTGAGAATATTTTATGAAATGCGAAGATACAAGAACTGAGAATATTTCATGAATTGCGAAGATACAAGAACTGAGAATAGTATATCATAAATTGTGATAAAACAAAAAATATAGAATATTATATTATAATTGAAAAAATTAAGAGAAATTAAATTCTATAAAATAGAATTCTCCTTCTGAAAAACGGAGAATACTAGAAATCGTAGAACTATGGATTGGAGTCAAACGTCTGAGATGCCGAGCGCGCGCTCCAGTATACTCATTGAATACAGACTACTAATACACTACTTAGAGACTAATACACTACTAATAGAGACTAATACACTACTTAGAGACTAATACACTACTAATAGAGACTAATACACTACTAATAGAGACTAATACACTACTAATAGAGACTAATACACTACTAATAGAGACTAATCCACTACTAATAGAGACTAATCCACTACTAATAGAGACTAATCCAATACTAATACGACAAAATTCTTCATACCAAATGGCATAATGTTCACACCAACTTTTAATTTTCAGTGATCAGATATTCTATACTTTTCTGATTGCTACTACACTCTATTCTTAGAGTCTTATAATTAACAGTTGAAACGGACAAAACTAAAGTAGTTTCCATGTTATGGTGTATATTAAAACTTATATTTGGTTTGAATAATTTTGAAATATTGGTATGAAAATTTTGAAATATTGGTATGAATAATTTTGAGATACTGGTATGAATAATTTGTCACATTGGTATGAATAATTTTGAAAAATACTGTATGAGGCAATGTTCAGATTTGAGATTCAGAATATTGAATTGTATTAAAAGTTGGTGTGAAGGATTATGCCATTTGGATGAATATTTTGTCGCACTAGTTTGAATAATTTTGAAATATTGGTATGAATAATTTTGCGCACTGGTATAAATTTTGAAAAACAGTGTAGTACGAAAATTTGAAATACAGTGTTTTTCAAAATTATTCAAACCAGTGCGTAAAATTATTCATACCAATTCTGAAAAAGTTCGTACCACTTCGCACAATCTTTCAAACCAAAAGGGATGAGTTTCGCACCGACTTTTAATAAAATTCAGTAATCAGATATTTTATATCCTGCTGATTGCTATTCATTCTATTCTAAGAGTCTTCCAATCATCGGTCCAAATGGGCAAAACTAAAGTAGTTTCCATGGTATGCTGTATATTAAAGCTTTTATTTGGTTTGAATAATTTGAAATATTGGTTTGAATAATTTGAAATATTGGTTTGAATAATTTGAAATATTGGTTTGAATAATTTGAAATATTGGCTTGAATAATTTTTCGCATTGGTACAGTATTTTCAAAATTATTCATACCAATGCGACAAAATTATTCATACTGCGACAACATTATTCATACTAGCGCGATAGTATTCATACCAATTAGTCTTTTTCAAAATTATTCATACCAGTGCTACAAAATTATTCATACCAATATTTCAAAATTCTTCATACCAAGTACAACTTTTAATATACAACAAAACATGGAAACTACTTTAGTTTTGTCCGTTTCGACCTCTGATTTAGAAACTCCAAGAATATCATATAAGAGTAATTTTCCAGATGTAAAATTTCTGATTATTAATTCTATTAAAAGTTGGTATGAAACATTATGCCACTTGGTATGAATAATTTTGTCGCACTAGTTTGAATAATTTTGAAATAAAAGTTCTGATACAGTCTTTCAAAATTATTCATACCAGTGCGACAAAATTATTCATACCACTTCGCACAATCTTTCAAATCAAATGGAAAATACTTCACACAACCTTTTAATAGAATTCAGTAATCAGAAATTTTACATCTGGCCTATTGCTTATATATACAATTCTTGGAGTCTTCCAATCAAGGGCCAAACAGACCAAACTAAAGTAGTGTTTTGCTGCATAGTAAAACTTTTATTTGGTTTGAATAATTTTGAAATATTGGTATGAATAATTTTAAAAAATACTGTACTGAAAACTATTAAAAGTTGGTGTGAAATTTTGAAATATTGGTATGAATCCTATTGAAAAATACTGTATGAATAATTTTTCGCATTGGTCTGAATAATTCGCATTGGTTAATTCGCATTGGTCTGAATAATTCGCATTGGTTAATTCGCATTGGTTCGCACTGGTTAAATATTTTGAAACTGTATTGAATTCTGTTTTTGGTTATCATTTCGCGCTGCTTTATATACCTGAAAACATTGTAGTTCAAACCAAGAATCAAATTTTCGTACCACTTTGCACATTCATTCAAATCAATTCCAAGTTGGTATAAGATAACCTGAGACTAATCAGTTTTGTTAACTCCAAATGTACTACATATGAGCAATTGTGCAGACTAACATTTAGAATATTAAAGTTGGTGTTATAGTTGAAGATTGTGCGAACGAAATCTTAAAATACAAAATTGTTCAAAGCAATTTTCAAATTTTCTTTCACTACGCACAATTCAAACAAAATAGAATCATGCCAATTCTTATCAGAAATTATCAGAGTTAAATAATTTAAATCTTAAGAATTATACTGCATTTGGGTTAAGAATTACCTTTCTTGTTGTCTATATAACAACTTATATCTGAAGAATATTCAAGGGTACGAAACTTTAAAATTGCTTGAATAATTGTCGCACTGGTTTGATACAGTCTTTTTCAAAATTATTCATTCACTGTTCAAAATTATTCGAACTTGGCCATGACCCACGTTCCAGAGACTTCCAAGTTTTATTGATGTATGGCAGCTAGCTGCGAGTATGAGAATTATCTAAGTCAGATCGAAAGAATGAGCGTGAACATCTACTTCTAAAAGAAATTTCTATAAGATTAGCGAACAGTGATCAACACAACGGATCGCAATATAGCAGGGTTTCCGATAGCGTACGAAATCGATGGAGACTGAGATATTTCCTTCTTTTTTATCATTTATATATTACAATATATGTACATTCTTGCAAAGACACGGTTAAAAATTCCGATAAGATTACCCTTCGCTAGATGTTTGTAGGTGTAGCGCAAATTATTCATAGAAATATTTCAAAATTATTCAAACCAAATGGCAAATTGTTCACACCAACTTTAATGGAATTTAGAAATCAAAAATTTTATTTGGTCAGTTGCTTGTATATACAATTCTTGCAGTCTTCCAATCAACGGTCGAAATGGGCAAAACTAAACTAGTTTCATGTTATGCTGTATATTACAACTTGTATTTGGTATGAATATTTTTGTACGACTACTCCAAGGTGATGGCAATTTGCATTGCGTGTGTTTTTGGCTACATGTTGGTGGTGATATTTTTGGGGCCTGAGAACCGCGGTGCTGACTTTAGCGTTGACCGGGATGAGATTTTGGAGGATGACGATTGCTACATTGAATCCGGTCCAAAGTACAGGGCTGAACACAAGGAGAAGGTGTGATGCTGCACGTGACCGCCTAGATACTAGATAATCCACTATAGGACCAATCGAGTGATTTATTGAATGTAGGGATGAGAAAGATGCAGAAATTAAGAACCCAATATTCAGAATTATGAAACCGCGAAATATTCACCATTTCAGAATTATGAAACCGCGAAATATTCACCATTTCAGAATTATGAAACCGCGAAATATTCACCATTTAAAATTATCAAACGAGTGCGCAAAAACCAATACAGTGTTTTTCAAGATTATCAAACGAGTGCGCAAAATATTCACCAATACAGTGTTTTTCAAGATTATCAAACGAGTGCGATAAAATATTCATACCAATATTTCAAAATTATTCATAGGTTTCAGTAATCAGAAAATATATTTTTGGACGATTACTTACATATGATCTTCTTGGAGTCTCCAATCAACGGTCGAAACGACAAACTAAAGTAGTCTCTATGTTGTGTATATTAAAACTTATAATTGGTTTGAATAATTTTGAAATATTGGAATGAATAATTTTGAAAAATACTGTATTTTGCGCACTAGTTTGATAATTTTGAATTGTTTGAATTCTGTTTTTGGTGCGCGCTAGTTGAATACTTTGAAAACTGATGTAGTGTAATTTAGTGTGGCTTCTTATATATTAATGGTATCACCAGTCACCAAGATTCACAGCTCATGTCATTAACTTGTGCCATAAATCACTGTTAACTATCATGGCATGTGATTACATAACATTTGGCAAGCGTACCATGGAAACATTGCTTTGAATCTCAACATTGAATCTGAACATTGGATCTGAACATTGAATCTCAACATTCCTTTGACAACATTGCTTTCCGTATATTGCATTCGTCTATTGTTCGTCTATTGTTCGTCTATTGTTCGTCTATTGTTCGTCTATTGTTCGTCTACTGCATTTGTCATCATTACCTCCAATCTCATCACACATTCACGTCTTAGAAATGTACGTCATATAAAAGTCACGTGATACTTTATCACGTGACCTATCCTGCAACCAATTTGCACCCATTTACTGAGCACAGACTTCCCTTCATCTTTGCACGAATCATTGCTTCATGAAACCATTGGCAGCATATTTTACCTTTGGGGTTGCCATTTCCTTGGTGATTCCACAAATCTCCCACCCCAAACCAGCCATATCCCAAATTGCAGGAATTCCTATTTCTGATTCCGATTTTGCCCCTGTGTTTTGGGTTGGTAAGAGAGACCAACTAAGCGATGGAGAGAGGGATCAAAATGGGAATTATATTCCGAAACCGACTGCAACTAAAGAGATTATTGAAAGTGTAGAACTGAAGAATTCTGGTTCTGAAAATCTACAGACTGTGAATGACTTTGTATCTGAGACTGAGGTAACTAAAAACAATTTAGATGAAGATATTTTGAATAAGGAAAAGGAGGTTAGCAGTGGGATAGAGAATGATGCTGAGGCCTCTATAAATACAATTCAAAATCCTGACACTTCTGATTCTGAAAGATCTGTGGAAAGATCTGTGGAAAGATCTGTGGAAAGATCTGTTCCTGTCTCCTCTTCCAAAATATCTGTTTCTGTCTCCTCTGTTCCTGTTTCCCTTCCCCCATTATCTCAAAATCAAAATCAACCACCAGTCTCTCCCTCTCAGACAATCTCGCTAAATACTGCCGTTGACGTTCCTAAAGTCTCATCTGATCTCAAGTCGACCGATCCTAAAGACATTTCCAATAACTCGATAGAAACTCTTGGAAAAGATGAAGAAATTTGTGAGACGAATATCGAAGATTCTGATTCCGATTCTGATACTTCTGACACTTCCGATTCTGATACTTCCGATTCTGATACTTCCGATTCTCACACTCCCGATTCTCACACTCCAGATTCTCACACTCCCGATTCTCACACTTCCCAGCCTGATTTTTGTGACCCCAAAGCAGCAAGAGCCATTCATGGAAAACAACTCCGGGATTTACTCCGTTTTTATGCAACTCAGTCTCTCAAAACTAAACAGGAAATGATCCTCCTTTATCTTCGTCTAGTGGAGAGGTTGGTGATTAGAAAACTTAACAAAAAAGCAGAGTATATCTCCCTGTGGGACTTTGATGAGTTTGAAAAAGGCAGAGCCAAGTATATCAAAAACAAAATCTCCAAGTTTCTCCGGTCCAAAACTGGCTCGCTTTTGGATAAAGTCACCATTCCATTTTCTCTTTCAATCCGGCTTCTTTCTGGTATAGCAGATTATATTCGAAGCGGGAAAAGCATCAACTCAAAGTCATTCTCCGATGAAACCGTTTTGGCCGAACTCTGTGATAATTTGACTTGGTGCCCGGAACTGGCCGCGTCACGTGACCCTTCCACATTAGCCACGCTTAGAAGCTATAGGATGTACTCTGTTTTTGACAAGCTTTTTGGAAAGTATACACAGGAGGGTGAGTCTGAATTAGGCAAGAGGTCTGAATTTTCTAAGAGATCATTGTCCAAGAGATCATTATCCAAGAGATCAATGTCCAAGAGATCATTATCCAAGAAATCATTATCCAAGCAATCATTATCCAAGCAATCATTGTCCAAGAGATCTGACCCAGATCCATTCATGTACTCTTTCCAACGCATTGACGTCAAGTATTCTGAACCAGAATCCGAACTCAGACGTCTCTTTGAAGAATCTGCCCGCTCTCCAGAATACACCGAAGTGTTAAGAACAAAACGGGATGATTGTGTTCCGGTCACGTGGTACAATGTCTTCCACCACAGTATCTTTGGAAAGCCCAAGTTCTGCCACACCTAGAACCTTGTTAGACATGTGCTAACTTGCTATTTAATGACTAATACATGCTGACAACCCATGATGTGTAGATATTTCAAGTGTAATTCCGATAGGCAATATCAGACTGAACTAGACTACAAGTATGAATAATTGAAGTGTTTAAGTCTCTCATGAACCTTTGTTGAGTCATGGAAACAACTTGAAAACAACTTGAAACCAACTTGAAACCAACTTGAAAACAACTTGAAAAGACTAGATATCAGAATATACAGTCTTTCAAATAATACTACGCACAATTTTTCATAATATTTCAAATATTCATACTTCGCACAATTTTCATAATATTTTTCAAAATTATTCATACTAGTGCGACAAAATATTCATACCAGTGCAACAAAAATATTCATACCAAATACAAGTTTTAATATAGCATAACATGGAAACTATTTTAGTTTTGTCTGTTTCGATCACTGATTAAGAGATTCCAAGAATAGCATATAAGAGTAATCTTCTAGAATTTAAAACTTCTGATTACTGATAATTATTAACAGTTGGTGTGAACATTATGCCATTTGGTTTGAATAATTTTGAAATATTGCTATGAATAATTTTGCGCACTGGTATAAATAATTTTGAAAAACAGTGTACAGTATTTTTCAAAATTATTCAAACCAAATCAAAATTATTCAAACCAATATCAAAATTATTCAAACCAAATCAAAATTATTCAAACCAAATACAACATCGTGTATACAAGACAATATGAAAGTAGTTACTTTTGGCCCTTTGACTCTTAACTTCTAGATGTATGAAGCAATCCTCTTGATTAAAATTTCAGAATACTGAATTCTAAAACAGTGACCCATTTCGTCATTTGGTTTAAAAGATTGGGCGAAGTGGTATGAATATTTGAGAATTGGTATGAAAATTTTGAAAAATACTGTATTTAAAATATTCATACTTCGCACAATTTCATAATATCTCAAAATATTCATACAGTATTTTTCAAAATTATTCAAACCAGTGCGACAAAATTATTCATACTAATATTTCAAAATTATTCATACAGTCTTTTTCAAAATTATTCATACCAATATTTCAAAATGTTTCATACCAGTGCGACAAAATTTTTCATACCAATATTTCA
>VATE01000277.1:0-10638 GCA_008065195.1 Metschnikowia amazonensis
TGGTATGAATAATTTTGTAATATTGGTATGAATATTTTTGTAATATGGTATGAATAATTTTGTCGCACTGGTATGAATAATTTTGAAATATTGGTATGTCGCATTGGTATGAAAATTTTTGAAAAAAACTGTATATAAGCAATCGTCCAGTTAAAAATTTGTGATTACTAAATTCCATTAAAGTTGGTGTGGAACATTTCGTCATTTGGTTTCAAAAATTGCACAAAGTGGTACGAAAATTTTGAAATGTTGATTTGATTTTTGCCGTACTAGTTTGACTAATTTTGAAATATTGAATCACTATTGAATAATTTTGAAGTGCAGTCTTTTTCAAAATTATTCATACCAATATTTCAAAATGTTTCATACCAGTGCGACAAAATGTTTCATACCAATATTTCAAAACTATTCATACTAGTGCGACAAAATATTCATACCAATATTTCAAAAATATTCATACCAATATTTCAAATTATTCATACCAAGTACAAGTTTTAATATACAGCATAACATGGAAACTACTTTAGTTTGTCCGTTTCAACCGTTAATTAGAAAACCCCAGGAATAGAATGTAATAGCAATCAGTAAAATATAAAATATCTGATTACTGAAAACTATTAAAAGTTGGTGTGAAGCATTATGCCATTTGGTATGAATAATTTGTCGCACTGGTATGAATAATTTTGAAATATTGGTATGAAAAATTTTGTCGCACTGGTATGAAACATTTTGAAAAACACTGTATACAGCATAACATGGAAACTACTTTAGTTTTGTCCGTTTCGACTGCGGATTGAGAGACTCCAAGAATAGAATACAAGAATAATCTTCCAGATATAAAATATCTGATTACGGCAAACTATTAAAAGTTAGTGTGAAACATGCCATTTGGTATGAATAATTTTGTAGCACTAGTTTGAATAATTTTGAAATATGGTATAAATAATTTTGCTGCACTGGTATGAATAATTTTGAAAAATACTATATGGATTTGATTTTTGTCGCACTAGTTTGAATATTTTGAAATTGGTTTGAATAATCTTGCACGCCTTTATAGGCCTGATGCAGATGTCCTGGTGTCTCCTTGAACCGCAAGTGAAAAGGTCTACATCAGCAGACACTGATAATACAATCTTGTGAAGCGTATCTAAGTGACTAGTATTATAACAATAAGGTCACAACACCACCTCTCTTTAGTCTAATAAGAGAAGGAGAGGAGTTCAGACACAATGTATGAATAGACAGAATTGAATGGAATCATGGAGTGGATCATATTGATATCATGGAGTGGATCATATTGATATCATGGAGTGGAAGAAATTCAGATGGAACAAATCATGCAGTGGAAGGGATTCAGATGGAATGAAACCATGGATATGAAGCGATAACAACTAATACTCAAATTGAAACCTAAATTTACTGTATGGATGCTCTTCACGTTGCACTATTGTTGTACTAAATTATTTTGCATTATTCCACTTGTATAAGTACACTTCAGACGTAAAATAATGATTATAAGTTAATTAGTAGTTAATTAGTAATTATGAAGGTAATCATGAATTATGATACTTCTGAAAAACACTATATCACTGTTACACCTATTGTGGCATCACACTGCTTT
The DNA here is from genome assembly GCA_008065195.1 of Metschnikowia amazonensis. Taxonomy (NCBI): domain Eukaryota; kingdom Fungi; phylum Ascomycota; class Pichiomycetes; order Serinales; family Metschnikowiaceae; genus Metschnikowia; species Metschnikowia amazonensis. Next base: position 1,622 of record VATE01000277.1, read on the forward strand.
TTTGGGTCTCGGCAACTGTCAGCCTTAGCCCGAAGTTTCCCTGGTGACTTATTAGTCAATGGTTTTCCTCATATTGCCTTTCCTAAAGCTCATTGGATAGACAAATCCAGGCTATATGAACCAAGGATTGCTCCAGATCATCAATAATCACTAGCATATGCACTAGAATCAAGTCAGTCTGTAAGTATTAGATCTGTAAGTATTACTGTAAGCATCACCTAGTAGGATCTGGGTCATCAAGGATTACACCAATTTGGGGTATCCATAGGTAGTAATATCTGAGGTGAGCAGTAGGTATCTCACTAATATCAGACACTAGTGAAGATAGTATCAGTTAGATAGTATCAGTTAGATAGTATCAGTCAGATAGTTTGTCTATAGTTATAGTAGGTATCAGACATGGCAGAATATGAAAAGATCTTTAGGATCAGCAACATTAGTATAGTGATTATGAGTTGGCATTGGAGACTCTGGTATTGTAACAGTGGATGAGTAGTGAGGTAGCAGTCAGTATCAGTATCAGTCAGTATCAGAATCAGTCAGTATCAGAATCAGTCAGTATCAGAATCAGTCAGTATCAGTATCAGTAGTAAAGTACCATTAGTATCAGTAGAAAGGTATCAGTAGTATCAGTAGTAAGGTATCAGTATCAGTATCAAGTAGTATCTGGGGTATAGTATCAGTATCAGTATCAAGTATCAATATCAGTAGGATCAGTACTAAGGTATTAGTAGGATCAGTATCAGTATCAGTATCAGTATCAAGTATCAATATCAGTAGGATCAGTACTAAGGTATTAGTAGGATCAGTATCAGTATCAGTATCAAGTATCAAGTATTAGCAGTATTAATATTCACGTATCAGTATCAGTATCAAGTATCAAGTATCATCTTGGGTATAGTTCAGTATCAGTATCAAAATCGGTATCAGTATCAGTAGTTAGGTACTGGTAGTATTAGTAACGTATCAGTAGTATCAGTAGTAAGGAATCAATAGTATCAGTAGTATTAGTATCAGTAGTAAGGTATCAAGTATCAAGTATCAAGTATTAGTAGTATTAGTATTCAGGTATCAGTAGTATCAGTATAAATATCAGTAGGATTAGCAGTTAGGTATCAGTAGCAAGGTATCAGTAGGATCAGTATCAGGATCGGTAGCAGGATCAGGAGCAGGATCAGGATCAGTAGGATCAGTATCAGTCAGATTCAGTATCAGTATCAGTATCAGTATCAGTATCAGTATCAAGTATCAAGTATCAGTATCAGTATCAGTATCAGTATCAGTATCAGTATCAGTATCAGTATCAGTATCAGTATCAGTATCAGTATCAGTATCAGTATCAAGTATCAAGTATCAGTATCAAGTATCAGTATCAAGTATCAGTATCAGTATCAGTATCAGTATCAGTATCAGTATCAGTATCAGTATCAGTATCAGTATCAGTATCATTAGTAAGGTACCAGTAGTATCAGTAAGGTATCAGTGGTGTCAGTATGCTGGTACCAGTAGTATCAGTATCAGTATCAAGTATCAGTATCAAGCATCAGTATTAAGTATCCAGTATCATCTAGGGTATAGTCCAGTATCAGTATCAGCAAGTATATGTTTCGTATCAATATCACTAGATATAGTGTTAGTCATCACTAGTATTCTTTCTAATCAGACTATCAGTAACAGATATATAGTAACAGTAATATAGATCTTTGGTAGGATTCTTATTTTCAGTGAGTTCACTAAGTACTGGCATCTCTGGTAATCACTAAAATCAGTAAGTGTGTAAGTATCAGTATGTAGTATGTAGTATCTAGTATCTAATCTCTAGTATGTAGTATGTAGTATCTAATCTCTAGTATCTAGTATCTAGTATCTAGTATCTAGTATCTAGTATCTAGTATCTAGTATCAGTATGTAGTATGTAGTATTCTAGTATCTAGCATCAGTAAGTATGTATCTATGAGTATTCATGTCAGTATAATCATAGATCAATTATTAGTATAGCATCAGTAGTATGTAGTATGTAGTATGTAGTATGTAGTATCTAGTATCTAGTATCTAGTATCTAGTATCAGTAATTATCATCTCAGGTACAGTACCAATAAGTTTCAACTAAGTATAGATTATCAAGAAGTCACTATATTATAGCACCTGGGGTCGTTTTGAGTACCCTAAGATCATCCAACAAATCATGCCGCCTAGCTCCCTCGGTGCGTAGCAAGATCACGTGGAGATAACCTCCATGTCACGTGCACGTTCACGTGCATACACGTGACTTGATTGCCGCGCGCCTATATCGCAAGGGGTCTCATGATACATAAGCGTACCCACGTCTTATCCACTTGTACGAGGACCAGAACCCAGGCTAACCAGTGTGACACTTTCTTTCCAACTGAACCTTAATTACGCCGGGCTTCCAGACTAGTCGAATCAGGCCACCACTCAATTACTTGATAATTGAACCAATCAGTTGATTGACTGATTGATAACATCAGCTAATGAATGAATTACCCAGGATTGACTTTTAGATTAAGGTTGACACACTAAGATTGACTCAAGATTTACTACATTGAGATTGACACATTAAGATTGACTCCAGATTGACTACATTGAGATTGACTCCAGATTGACTCCAGATTGACTCCAGATTGACTCCAGATTGACTCCAGATTGACTCAAGATTGACTCAAGATTGACTCAAGATTGACTCAAGATTGACTACACTAAGATTGACTCAAGATTGAACTACGATTAATTGATCACTTCAATCAATACGTCTTGCTTAGTACTCATTATCACATTGATCATTGGTCTTTCAATTGCCTGAAGAATCTGGATATCTGCAACTGGTTGAATTTGAACCCAAACGGTGTTACTAATAATTGACTCGGTCCATCTCTTGATTCACTGAGCTACACGTTGATTCATCTGTCTGATTATCTGATTGGTCTGTCTGATTGTTTGTCTGATTAATTTTCCAATTGTTTGTCCAATTGTTGTTTGATTTTTTGGCCCTCATGTCTTCCGAAGCCTCTCCGATTTCTCGTCGGTCTTCATTTCTTTCCCCCGCCATGTTGGCCAGTGAAAGCATCTCCGTTTACGAGTCCTACAGCTTTGTCCACCATCCTGCGGCTTTCAAAGTGCTTTGTCTTAAAGAATCTCAGGGCTTTTTATTCAACCAGGACTTATTTGCCACGCCATATCAACAGCTGAGGAGTGCTGCACAGGAAAAGCGCCGCATGTCCATTATGAGGAAGAAACGAAGCAAATCTCAGGGCCACGTGTCGTTTTCAGGGGGTTCTAGGCCTAAACAGCGCAGCTACTCGTCTTACCATACGTCCCGGGCAGAGCTGCACGTTTTACAGGTGCCAGCAGATTCTGCCATTGCTGAAGACGAGCCCATGCAAGATGCAGACGAATTGGATGATCGGCCAGAACTGCTGTTTCGCTCTGGTCGACTGTCTATTTCTGAGCACTTCAACACCACTTTTCAGAGAGGTCTTTTTGACCCAGTCACTGCTACTTTTTCGTCTTCTGACGATGACATGGAGGTGGAGGTTGAAACTGTGGATTACTCGCCTATTGGCTCGAATCATATTCCGGTCATAGACTTTATTGTGGAGGAAGATGCGCCTTTATTTCCGGAGAATTACTGGAGTTTAGCTCACGAAACAGATGGAGGGAAGAGTCATGGAGAATTGCTAATGTTTTAGTTGCAGCAAAAGGTTTGGATTTTATGAACGAGAATATGGACTGATCTGCCTTTGTGAAGGGATCTGCCCTTTGTGAGGGGATCTGCCCTTTGTGAAGGGATCTGCCCTTTGTGAGGGGATCTGCCACTTGTGAAGGTAAGAGAGTTTATTGGACCACACCTTTGGGATCATGATTGAAGTTATTTTGCAAGGAGTTAAGAAGGTTGAACCTGATTACCCGAAGAAATTCATGTCACAATAGCATTCTTGGATAGAATGTTAGAGAAGCATCTCGTAACTAGAAGGTTAGGTTCGAGAAAAGATCATTAATGGTTAGATTAAGAAGTCTGATATCGATTAAAAATGCCTCATGAGTGTGGCATGAAGCCAGTCATAAAGCTGCTATGAGTATGAATTCGAAAGATACAGATAAGTGTGGTTAAAAAGGATTGAAGATTGATAAGAATTGAAAGAATTGAAAGAATTGAAAAAAATTGAAAGAATTGAAAGAATTGAAAGAATTGAAAGAATTGAAAGAATCACTTATGACTACGTGATAAGGTGATGACATCTAGATATCTGGACCAAATTATCCGCTTTGACAGAGGGCCTTGGCCTCTCTAAGTCTCTACAAGAAAGACTCCGGAAAAATCCTTGAAAGAAGCTTGAAGTTGTTGAAAATACGATTGGATTGAATCTTGAGGATGTCATCCCCAAGTTAAAAGAGTGTTTCAGTGAAGGAAGAGTTCGGAGAACGCCAAGAAAGCAAAAAGAGCGGTTTCATGATCTTACGGGAAGAGCAACATGAAGGTTGAGATGAATCAAAATACAGAGCAACATGAAGGTTGAGATGAATTCAGAACAGCTGGGAAGGTGATGATTACAGAGAAGACGAGAATTTGGCTAGGTATTTGAAGGAGAAGCAGCCCACATGACTGTGAAATACTACTGAAAGAGTTTGGAATTTGAAGATCTAAAGCCCTGAAGACCAAAAGAAAACTATTCAAGGCTTGGCTATCATGAATATCTCATCATTGTCTAGGAATTAACCTAAGTTCAAATCCCTTATTCTCAGAACATGGAAATGTCTCAGTTTGAACCAGCACTTGATCACCAACTCCTTTGAATATCGGTTTGAGATAGTTATGATCTAGAATTGCGTGTGATAGAATAGTATGGGTAATCCAATCGACGGTACTGACCTTCTACAATACCTTTACTATCCAATACTAAAGCTGAACGCCTTTTTGGTTGCCTAACTGGTTATGTTTGGCTCCATATCTCTCAGAATTCATGATCTAAATCTCTGTGGTTGTTTCTCGTGATGAATCTCTTTGGTTGTTTCTGGCTTCCATTGGTAAGATACTCTCACTTTGATACAAGTATCTTGTTGAAAGACAGCTCTATGAAGTTTTGTATCGGGTAGATGACATACTGATTTGAGAAGTATGGGTGCCTACTAAAAGCGTTCATTGGAACTCAACTATACTCAATTTCAATCCAATAAGGTGAGTAGAAGTTTGACAAAATGGTGTTTCTAGTGCTGTTTCTAGTTCTGGTAATCAGTAGGTTTAGGCTAGGGTTTTGCACACATATTTACTGATGGAGATTTAGACTGGACCTGTAGATCTGGCTGTCTGGATAGTTAAAGTACTTCATAATATTACTGAGATGATTGTCACTTATTGGTCATGATCAATTCTTAGTACTCTGGAATATGATCCAGACATAATCTACTTTGACTATTGTCTAGCAGATGTAACTAATTAGTGAATACTTAATGGCCTTACTAGTTCACTGAAGAGGTAGTTATGATGGATAGTGTAGGGCCTTGTCCACGAATTCTAAAACCTATATCTAATAAACTGCTTGCATTTGAAATTGGTCCAAAGTTAGCAGTCATTAACAAGATGTGAAGAATCTTGAAGAATTTCCAATTGAAAAGACCAAAAGCATCATTGAACCTCACTACGTCATATCCCAGACCATCCTGCCAGTAAACAAGCCTATTATTTGTCTAGACGGGCACGGTAACGAATTAGTGCTAGGAACAGATGTTGTCTAGGAAATCTATAGGTCTCAGGTAGTATAATGATCTCAGGTAGTATAATGAATTCAATTGAATTTGGAGTAGCTTGAAGTATCATCGATGAAGACGAGATTTGAATGTCTCTTGATACTAACCTTAGTTTCCATTTTCGCGGTAAATTAAGAGTGTCTTTTTAAAAATATTCATACCAGTGCGACAAATTAATTACTACAGTATTTTTCAAATTTATTCATACCAATGATATTCATACCAGTGCGACAAAAATTTCATACCAAATACAAGTTTTAATATAGAGCATAACATGAAAGTAGTTTAGTTTTGACCATTTCGACCGTTGATTGGAAGACTGCAAGAATAGTATATATAATCAACTGTCCAAATAAAATTTCTGATTACTAAATTCCATTAAAGTTGGTGTGAAACATTATGTCATTTGGTTTGAAAAATTTTGAATATTTGTATGAATATTTTTGCGCGCTGGTATGAATAATTTTGAAAAACAGTGTACTACAAAATATTTACTACAAATTATTTACTACAAATTATTTACTACAAATTATTTACTACAAATTATTTACTACAAATTATTTACTACAAATTATTTACTACAAATTATTTACTACAAAGTATTTACTACAAATTATTTACTACAAATTATTAACCACTATTATTTACTACTAAAAATTATTCAAACCATTTCAAAGTTTCGTACCTTGAATTTCTTTCAAGAAATACAAGTTGTTGTATGTAGGACAACAAGGAAACTTTTTCAATCATTTTGACCCTTAACTCCCGATGTATTACATAGAAAATTCTTCAGATTTAAATTTTCAATTTTAATTCTGATAAATTTCTGATAAAAGTTGATATCATGCCATGTTTGAAGATTGAGCAAAGTGGTCGAAGCTTAAAATATGGTTTGAATAATTGGTCGCACTGGTTAGAATAATTTGAAAGACACTGTATTCTCGCGCATTTTTACATTTTTAAACGTTTATTTATGTTACCTTATTTTAATACTTATCTCCTGGTATTAACACAATCTTCCACAAATGAGTAAATTCGATAACTTTAAATTTTAAACCCTTGATATTACAATACTACTGTAATTCTTTGTAGTTACTCTTTAATGTATGTAACTACTCTCATATATTATGTATATGGACTTTATTCAAGTAGCGCGAAAATCATTCAAAGCACTAGCAAAATTCATACCAGTGCGACAAAATTATTCATACCAATATTACAAAATTATTGATACCAAGTACAAGTCTTATATACAGCATAACATGAAAACTACTTTGGTTTTGTCGGTTTCGACCGTTGGTTGGAAGACAGAAAAGAATGTAATAGCAATCAGCAAGATATAAAATATCTGAATACTGAAAACTATTAAAAGTGGTGTGAAACATTATGCCATTTGGTATGAAAATTTTGTCGCACTGATTTTGAAATATACTGTAGTTCAAGAGTTTTTCGCAGTCTTTCAACCAAGTAGCGTAATGTTACACAACTTAGGGTTGAATATTTAAAACATATCTGAGGAAAAATCTCATTTACTGCATTTGGAGTTTCCAAAAAAACTATTACTGCTTATAATCCTATAGATGAACTTGTATTGGTTTAAAGGAATTTGCAGCCAACTACGCTCTTGTGCCAATATCACACACTACCCTGGTCAGCCAATTGGTTACATTAACTCAATATCCTACCTTTCCAAGTCCTTAGCACCCTCTGAACCTCGAGAACGCTTATCCGACCCTATCCCGATCCGCCTAGCCAGTTGCCTCCGCTACCAGCAGCCGACGTCCCGTCACTCCTTACGTTCGTGGATAATCCACCTCACGTTACAGAAAATTTTCCCCGCCGGTCACATAGTGGTATAACGTATTCACAGTGGTGATAATCCTTCTTTCCACGGATCCCTCCTTCACGGCTCCCTCCTTCACGGCTCCCACACTTCTCCCTTCTACGGCTCCCACGCGACATACACCGAAACCACCTGGTCCATGCCCGCAGACACCGTTTTACACTCGCCGATTTACCGACCGACAGTCGCGGCTGGGGGGGGATGTTAGACGCCACATAGGTATGCTACCCTTATGGGCAATTATAGCCTAGACTGTGCAGTCAGAAACTCAGCAGCATCCCCAGTCTCCGTACCACCGCCACTCTGAAACTTAGTGATGCGACATTCCCAGTTCCATCCTACTACCGCTCGCCTGAAACATTTGGTCACTAACTTAACTCCGGGATGCATAACATCCCGAAGTCTATATAAGTTAACCTGATTCCCCTTCGAAAGGAATCATGCACGAATAAATAAACAATCTGGCACTTAAAGTTATCAAAGAATCTAACAGGGTACGTAACGTTTGAAATATTTATTTTTAAAAGTTCAAAGCCGCGCGAAAATGATTACCATATTTTAAAATTATTCAAACCAGTGTATTACTGTACTACAGTATTTTTCAAAATATTCCTACCAGTGCGACAAAATTGTTGAAACAAGTTTTAATTTAGTATACAGTACTTTTCAAAATTATTCATACTAGTGCGACAAAATTATTGGCTGAAATAATGTGACAAGAAATTGATGAAGTGAAGATAGAATTGATGTGAAGATGAAATTGATGTGAAGATAAAATTGATGAAGATAGAATTGATGAAGTGAAGATAAATTTATCAGTGAAGGCAAAATTCATGATCAGCGTAGACAAAATTTATGGTCAATGAAGCCAAAATATTGAAGATAAAATAATGCGACATGGAGAAAATTAATCAAGATAAAATAATGCGAAGACCAATTGATGAAGATAAAATTGATGAGGTGAAGATAAATTTCATGTTCAATGAAGGCAAAATAAATGAAGTGAAGATAAATTGATGAATTGAAGATAAATTTGATGAAAAGAAGATAAAATTGATGAAGTGAAGGCAAAATAAATGAAGTGATGACAAAATAAATGAAGTGAAGATAGAGTTCATGGTCAATGAAGACAAAATTCATGATCAATGAAGACAAAATTCATGATCAATGAAGACAAAATTCATGATCAATGGAGATAACTTTCATGATCAATGAAGACAAATTGATGAAGTGAAGATAAAATTCACGATCAGTGAAAACAAAGTAAATGAAGTGAAGATAAATTTCATGATCAGTGAAGCAGCAAAATAATGAAGATAAAATAATGCGACATGAAGCAAATTAATGTGAAGAAAAAATAATGCGAAGACAAATTGATGAAGATAAAATTGATGAAGTGAAGACAAATTTC
>VATE01000154.1:0-32315 GCA_008065195.1 Metschnikowia amazonensis
GTTGGTAGGAAACATTTTCCCTTTGGTATGAATAATTTTGAAATATTAGTATGAATAATTTTGTCGCACTGGTTTGAATAATTTTGAAAAATACTGTAGTAAATAGAAAGTGAAAGGAAATGTGACAGTAACGAGTCTGAAATGGTGATTCCAAACAATTACTTTTTGATTGGAGTATCTTATGATTTTTTGTGTCTTCTATGAGACTTGTCATCCCTTTCTCTTCATTTCAAGTACCGTGTTTTCAAAATTATTCAATCAATATTTCAAAAGTTCGTACTTCGCACAATCTTTCAACCAAGTGGTATAACACTTCACACCAACTTTTCTAGTAGTCAACCTCTGAAATTTGAATCTGAACAATTTCTCATGTACTATTTGAATTCAAGCTGAACTATTTATCATATTATCTTGTATTTAACAACTTGTATTTGGTTTGAAGAATGTGCGGTACGAAACTTTTGAAACAGTGTTTTTCAAATTATTCAAACTAGTGCGACAATTAATCAAACCAAATACAAGTTCTAATTTCCAGTATAACATGGAAACCACTTTAGTTTTGTCCGTTTCGACAATTGATTAGAAGATTCCAAGAATATATATAAATAATGGTTCAGTTATAAAATTTATAATTACTGAAAATTAATAGTTGGTATGAACATTATGCCATTTGTTTGAAAGATTGTGCGAAGTGGAATGAAACTTTTTGAAATATTTGTTTAATAATTTGTCGCACTGGTTGAAAATTTTGACGCTGTAAAGCAGCGCGCAAAATAAGAAACAAAACTATTCATACAGTCTTTTTCAAAAATATTCATACCAGTGCGACAAAATTATTCATACCAATATTTCAAAATGTTTCATACCAGTGCGACAAAATTTTTCATACCAATATTTCAAAATTATTCATACCAGTGCGACAAATTATTCATACCAAATGGCATAATGTTTCACACCAACTTTTAATAGTTTTCAGTAATCAGATATTTTATATTTTACTGATTGCTATTACTTTCTATTCCTGGCGTCTTCTAATTAACGGCTGAAACGGACAAACTAAAGTAGTTTCCATGTTATGCTGTATATTAAAACTTGTACTTGGTATGAATAATTTTGAAATATTGGTATGAAAAATTTTGTCGCACTAGTATGAATAATTTTGGAATATTGGTATGAAAAATTCTGTCGCACTGGTATGAATAATTTTGAAAAAGACTGTACCAATGATTAAGTGTACCCTCTTTCACTTTGTTCAATATTCATATTTAAATATTAATCTCATATACTACATTTGGAAGTCTTCAAAATGGTAAAATGGGAACTGAACTGGTTTCTTTATCGTGACAACTTGGTGTACTATTACAGTATTTTTCAAAAATATTCCACCAATATTTCAAAATTTTCAAACTAGTGCGACAAACATTCAAACCAATATTTCAAAAAGTTCGTACCACTTCGCACAATCTTTCAAACCAAATGGTTTCACACCAACTTTTGATAAAATTCAGTATTCAGATATTTTATATTTGGACGATTGCTAATTCTTGGATTTTCCACTCACCTGTGGAAACGGACCAAACTAAAGTTATTCCATCTTATCCTTTGAATATTGTATTTGATTTGAAAATTTTTATTGTACTGGTTTGAATACTTTTATCGTACTGGTTTAAAATTTTTATTGTACTGGTTTGAATATTTTTATCTTACTGGTTTGAAAATTTTTATCGTACTGGTTTGAATAGTTTAAAAACTCTGCTCTTTTATATTCTTTCTTGTGATCGTTTTCGCAATGATTTGAATAGTTTTGAAAAAAACTGTAATACTAGATTTCCTGCGCACCTTCGTCCTAATTGCCAAAACTTTCGATTTAGTACAGAACATGTCTATTTTTGAACAAGTCCAAGAAACATTCCAACTATTCTATGGGTCATATATCAAAGTACTGGCCTTTCTCTATTTACTCTGTATCTTTTACATAATGTAGAAGTCTTCTAACATCAGTAGATGGAGACCATCATGTACCTCTTGTAAAGACGTTCCTTGTAGCCGTCTGGTACTCCCATATCCATCAGATGCCAACTTTCAAGTACATTGCAGACTAAATCAACTGTTCTTCACCTTCTCTGTTTGGAACGCAGCGACCTCCTCCTTCAACAACACCTGGAGCACGCCCAAGTCCTTCTCGTCCTCCTCTCGGCCAAACTTGAAGCTGGTACAGTTACGGGGCTCGCCGCCGGCGTCCCGGATGCTGGCAAAGAACGAATGCTTGAGCACCTGCTCCACTGTGAGGCGCTTTTGTGGGTTCCATTTCAACAACAGATCCAACACCTCGAAGCTCTCACTGGATGCAAAAGGGTACACCTTGGACCAGTCCACCGGCGCGTGTTTCTCCGCTGGAGCAGTCCAGTTGGCGCTTTTGAGAATAAAGTCTTCCCGAGGGTTTCCCAAGTACTTGACAATTTCGTGTAACTGGTGGATGGAGCTTTTCCCCGGCATCAATGGCTGGCGGCCATAGAGCTCGCCCAAAATGCAGCCCACGGCCCACATGTCCACGGGTTTGCCATAGTTGGAGAGACGGAGAATCAACTCCGGTGCCCGGTACCATCTGGTAGCTACGTAATTGGTGATGGGGTCTGGTGGATGCAGGCTATGACGGGGCGATACGTGGATGGCCCGAGCCAAGCCAAAGTCACAGATTTTGAGCACTCCACGCGAGCTGACCAAGATGTTGCCTGGCTTCAAGTCACGGTGGATCACATCCGCAGAGTGGATGTACTTGAGCCCACAGAGAATCTGGTAGAGGAAGTTACGCACATGGAACTCCAGGAACTGCACGGGAGAGTAGAGAACACGAGCAAGGTCATAGTCCATAAGTTCTTGGAAGCAGTAGAGACCTTCGTAGGGGTAGAGCGTGATGAGATAGACATCCACAAGGGAGACGATCTGAGGTTAGTAAGAGTCAGAGCCAAGGTCATGAGCATAGAAATGGGAGGACATGGATGTATAGATCATAGTATGGTCATAGTATAGAACATAGAACATAGATCATATAGATTATGATCATAGTATGGTTATAGTATAGATCGTACCATAGTTCATAGTATAGATCATACCATAGTCTGTAGTAAGGATCGAACTATAGATCATTGTAGATCGTACCATAGTTCATAGTATGGATCGAACTATAGATCATTGTAGATCGTACCATAGTTCATAGTATAGATCATAGTTCATACCATAGTTCACAGTATAGATCATACCATAGATACTATGGAGCAAACTATACTATAGAAGCCATTCATACCATAGATCATACCATAGTCCATACTATAGACCACAGACTATAGTTCATATCATAGACTATAGTATCATGGCATCATAGTATAGAACATAGTTCATAGTATAGAACATAGTTCATAGTATAGAACATAGTTCATAGTATAGATTACCATTGATACCATAGACCATAGATCAACCATAGCTACTATGATCATATCATATTTCATACCATAGTTTATAGTATAAACCATAGATCATAGTATAGAGCATAGATCATGGTATGGAACATAGATAATAGATCATAGTATAGATCATGGTATGGATCATAGTATAGATCATGGTATGGATCATAGTTCATAGTGTAGATCATGGATCATAGTATAGTGCATACCCTTGAAGCCATGAAACCATTCAAACCATAGATCATACCATAGTCCATACCATAGTCCATACCATAGTCCATACCATAGTCCATACCATAGTCTATACCATAATTCATAGTATAGATAACAGATCATAGGCAATATAGACCATAGTATAGACCATAGACCATACTATTAATATCATAGATCATACCATAGTCTATAGAATAGATCATACCATAGTCTTTAGAATAGATCATATCATAGGTTATAGTATAGATCATACCATAGGCATAGTCTAGATCATACCGTAGTCTATAGAATAGATCATACCATAGTTCACAGATAGATCATATCATAGATGTCATGGATCAACTATAATACTATTCCCCATAGACATAAATCATACTATTATCCATAGTATAGATCATAGATCATAGTATAGATCTTACCATAGTGTATAGTATGATCAGATTCCATAATATGGATCATACCATAGATATCATAGACCATTTGTAGATTATACTGATCAACTATGGATACCAATCCATCTGTAGATCATACATATCCATAGTATAATCATAGTCCATAGTATAATCATATTCCATAGTATAATCATAGTCTATAGTATAATCATAATCCATAGTATAATCATAATCCATAGTATAATCATATTCCATAGTATAATCATAGTCTATAGTATAATCATAATCCATAGTATAATCATAATCCATAGTATAATCATAATCCATAGTATAATCATAATCCATAGTATAATCATAATCCATAGTATAATCATAATCCATACTTGATCATCAAGTCTATCCACTAGACATCTTCCGGTCCATAGTTCTTCACATACTTCACTCTTCCAAATCACTAAATTATACATACATTGCGGTGGCCACGAAAAAATCGCATGAGCTTCATTTCTCGAATGGCCCGCCGGATTAATACCTCCTTCTGAGAGATCTTGAGGATCTTCTTGACGGCTAGCTTCATGGAGTCGGGGTTCTGCATGTCTATTGCCAGACACACCACGCCGTAGGTGCCTCTGCCCAATACTTGCTGGATCTGGTAGCGCTTGGGAAGATAGAAGTTAGCCTCCTTGAATACTTGGAATTCCGTCATGTTGGCGAGTAGAAGAGCCCTGGTGAATGTGCCAGTGTTTGTAATTTCGCAGCTACATGTCTGCAACATCCTGCAGACAGCCCTCAGCTTTATTCACCACTGCTGCCACGGGCTTAGAGGGAGACAGTAGAGGGAGCGGTGACTTGGTGACTGATTTTCCTAAGTTGGTGAAATATAGAGTTGGTGAAATATAGAGTTGGTCAATTAAAGAAGTTGGTGAAATAGAAAGTTGGTCAAATAGAAAGTTGGTCAAATAGAAACTTGCTCAATTCTACAAGTTCCTCTCTTAAACGCATGGTGTACGGGTGTGGATCTTCAGCATCTGCCAACATGCATGAGATGACAGCCAGCCAACATACAAAAGACGGTTCTCATCCCGATTCCAGGCTTCTTTGGTAGTACGGCTCCATAATATCCATCCGTTGTTGCCAGGTGGAAAAGTGGTCGTGCGCGGCACGAAAAAGTGAGAAAAAGTCATTACCCTAACGAGCACGCACATTTTCTCTACTCCTACAAACCACACAAAATGAGCAGCTCCAATTGCCGGTTCTATGAAAACAAGTATCCCGAAGTGGATGAGGTGGTGATGGTCAACGTCCAGGAAATCGCCGAAATGGGAGCGTACGTCAAGTTGCTTGAATATGACAACATCGAGGGAATGGTGCTTTTGAGTGAGTTATCCAGAAGAAGAATCCGGTCCATCCAAAAATTGATCCGTGTAGGTAAAAATGAGGTGGCGGTTGTGTTGAGAGTCGACAAGGAAAAAGGATACATTGATCTTTCCAAGAGAAGAGTCTCTGCAGAAGACATTGTCAAGTGTGACGAGAGATACAACAAGTCCAAGGCTGTGCACTCGATCTTGAGACACTGTGCCGAAAAATACAACTTGTCGTTGGAGAAGTTGTACCAGACGGTGGGCTGGCCGTTGCAGCGCAAGTACGGTCATGCTTACGATGCGTTCAAGTTGTCTATCACGGACCTGACCATTTTTGATGAGGTGGAGGCTCCATCCACGGAAATCTTGGAGGAATTGAAGTTGTACATCAGCAGGAGGTTGACGCCGCAAGCCATCAAGATCAGAGCCGATGTGGAGGTGTCGTGTTTCCTGTACGAGGGTATCGATGCTATCAAGACTGCCTTGAAGGCTGGTGAGGCCGAGTCCACGGAGCACATGCAAGTCAAGGCCAAGTTGGTGGCTGCGCCATTGTATGTGATTTCTACACAGGCTTTGGACAAGGCCCAGGGTGTAGCATTGTTGGAGAAGGCCATTGAGAAGGTTTCTGCTTCCATTGAAGCTGCTGGAGGCAACCTTAAGGTGACCATGGCTCCTAAGGCTGTGACTGCCACTGAGGACGCTGAATTACAAGCCCTTTTGGAGAGGAAAGAGGCTGATGACAAGGACTCATCGGATGAGGACGATGACGAGTAGTATCTTGTATATTAAGGAAGAGATATATAATATGTAGGGTACAGTGTTTTTCAAATTATTCATAGCAGTGCGACAAAATATCATTCAATATTCAAGATTATTCATCCAATATCAAGATTATTTATCCAATATTCAAGATTATTCATCCAATATCAAGATTATTCATCCAATATCAAGATTATTCATCCAATATTCAAGATTATTCATCCAATATTCAAGATTATTCATCCAATATTCAAGATTATTCATCCAATATTCAAGATTATTCAAACTAGTGCGACAAAATATCATCCAATATTCAAGATTATTCATACCAAATACAAGTTTTAATATAGAGCATAACATGGAAACTAGTTTAGTTTTGCCCATTTCGACCGTTGATTGGAAGACTGCAAGAATAGTATATATAAGCAACTGACTAAATAAAATTTCTGATTACTAAATTCCATTAAAATTGGTGTGAACATTATGCCATTTGGTTTGAATAATTTTGAAATATTGGTATGAATAATTTTGCGCGCTGGTATGAATAATTTTGAAAAACAGCGTACCAACATTCCAAAATTATTCATACCAAAATTCCAAAATTATTCATACCAACATTCCAAAATTATTCATACCAAAATTCCAAAATTATTCATACTAGTGTGACAAAATACTAAAATGGCATAATGATTCACCCAACTATTAAATTAAATGTTCTGAAATCTTCATTTGGAGAATTAATAATATATACTATTGGAGTCTTCTAATCAACGGTCGAAACGGGCAAAACTAAACTAGTCTTGTTATGCTGTATATTAAAAGTTTTTTTGGTTTGAATAATTTTGAAATATTGGAAGAATAATTTTGCGCGTTGGTATTAATAATTTTGAAAAATACTGTATCTCCAGGGTCTTCCAAGAGTATTTCTGAGGCTTTATTAAGAGTCTTCCGAGAGTATTTCTGAGGATTTTCGAGAGTAATTCTGAGGATTTTTCGAGAGTATTTCTGAGGATTTTCCGAGAGTAATTCTGAGGATTTTCCAAGAGTCTTCAAGAGTCTTCAAGAGTCTTTTCCATCAGTCTTTCCATGAGTGACTTAGTCTTTCTCCATCTCTCTCGCACTCTAAATCTCATCTCTCTCACACTCTAAATCTCATCTCTCTCGCACTCTAAATCTCATCTCTCTCGCACCCTCCATCCCCATCTCATTCGCACTCCACTTTATGAGGCATGGACTGCTCAATAATTAAATCCTTTTTATTGGCCCGTTCCACAATCACTGCAGGTAAATTGTCCACAAGTCCCGACGGAATTCGTAGTGTTCGAAGTGTACGGGGAAAATAAACATTGTCCAAAGACCCAAGATCCACATTTCCCGAAAGATCAAGCGAAATGAGGTGTGGCCCGAACTTGATATTTCGAAACACCCGTAAGTCATTGTACTGAATGCACAAATCCTCCAAAAGCGGTGGAAACTCAAGCGACTCGATGGTCTTTATCATGTGGTAGCCAAGCCGTAATACCCGAAGACGGTCGGGAAATATAACCTCCTTCAATGAGGTGATGTACTTTTCATTGTCCTCAATGTGCGGGTCCATCTCCATATCGAGCACCTCCAAAGTCGCGGGAAACTGCACGTTTTTAAGCGTGGTCACCATATTATTCCCTAGATAGAGCTCTTTAAGTGACGATGGAAACAGTACCTTGCTTAAGGTCTTGATGTTGTTGTTGGCCAAAAATAAGTGCTCTATGGAGTTGGGGAGTTTCAATGGATTAATGCTGTTGACACCGTTGGCTGCCAAGTTCAAATGCTTGACGAACGGCGGAAGCTTCAAGCCCCGCGTATTGGTCATCGACAGTTGTAGGTTGAGTGAATCTGTGTTGTCTGGAAATTTGATGCCCGTCATGGATTCGTTGGGAATGCATGAGACGTCTAGGAACTTGAGCAGTTCTGGAAATCGCACGCCTTTGATGCACTCAATGGGGTTCCGAGAGATCAGGAGAAACGTAAGGCCTCGAGGGAAGTTGACGTTCTTGAGGTTATCGATGCAGTTTTCCGAAATGTCGAGTCTTTTGAGGTTGGCAGGGAAGTCCACGTAGTTGAGAAAGTAGATGCGATTGTACAGGAGATCAAGCAGTTTGAGCGCCGATGGAAACGTCACGTAGTCAATGGACGAGATCAAATTGTGGGAAACGTCGAGCTTCTGGAGAGAAGTGGGCATCTTGAAGCCGGAGAGCGTTTCTAGCGCCTCACCTCCTCCAAGGTTCAATACCTGGAGCGAGTCTGGGAACTTCACACCAGGAACCAAACGGATGGAGTTGCGGGAATAGTCCAAGATACGGAGCCGAGGCCACTTGTCAATATCACTTTGCATGTCTTTCCCTAGCTGCACCAAGTCGTCTTTGGCTGTGATGTAGATGGTGCTGGCATCGTATTTATTGATGAGCGCACAGTGCACCACCTTGTCACCGGCCTTTTTCTCTAGGCAATGTAGAAAGTCCTGGTACTTGGCCTTGTCCGAATCTGGAGTGTCTGCCCACTTCTTGGTCCACACAATGTGGTACAGGATGTCTTTTGCAGAGTGGACGGTGGCTGAATCGAGGAACAGCGTTAGAAGCTGGAGGTTGTGAGAAAAGTCTGCGTCATAAAGGATGGAAAAGGTTATGGTGTGATAGGACCCGAATTGGCCAGTTGGGAGCTGGCTGATCTTCATTTTGGTTATAGGACCTGACACGCTGGCCAAGTACGAGCTTGTTTCTGGAGTGAGCACATTGAACAAGAAAAGCCGTTCTTCTTTGGACGCACGAGAAAGGCCGAGCTTGCTGGCCAAAATCTCTGTATCTATTAGCTTTGAGGTTTGAAGGTGGGGTTGCGTATCCTGCGAAGTAGTGGAGTTGAGAGCACTTTTGGTGTCAGTAGGGGGATCTAGTTTAGTGGTACTAGAACCTGTTGAAATCGCTGGAATATTAGAAGCTGGAATATTAGAAGCTGGAATATTGGAAGCTGGAATATTAGAAGCTGGAATATTGGAAGCTGGAATATTAGAAGCTGTAGTATTAGAAGCTGTAATGTTAGAAGCTGTAGTATTAGAAGCTGTAATGTTAGAAGCTGTAGTATTAGAAGCTGTAACACTAGAAGCTGTAACATTAGAAGATGTAACACTAGAAGAAACATTAGAAGCTGTAACACTAGAAGCTGAGGCTTCAACATTAGAAATTGAGTCTGTATCATTAGGAGCTGAGTCGGTGGTTGCCGGGTCAGTGGCCGTAGGCGGGTCCATTAAGGGGCCATCTTGTAAACCAGAAACAGCATCATCAGGTTCACACTTTATATCCTGCACATTGGGAGGCTGCACGTGACCAGAAACAATATCTTCAGAGGGACTTTCGAGTTTGACTCTTTTCGGCGAAGTCTCAAGACGGGAGTCCATATTGATGGCATCAGAAGTAGTGAATTTTGATATTGCGAAGAATATGCAGGTGTGCAATGTGTAATGAGCTGTTGAGCATGCAGAACACCTGTACACCAGAATATATTGAGTTGGGATGTAAATGGATCAGGTTCAAATCAGAGGATGAGACAAATTGGATAGAGAGGAGACGGACATGAGGATGCAAGTGAGCAAGGTGATAGCTCAAGGAGTTTAGCCTTTAAGACGACAGAGTTCGGTTAAAAAGATATTGATAGAGTTGAACAATCTAAAAAGAGTTTCTATAAGGGATCATCTAGGATATAGAAATCTTGGATGTACAGGTGTATAGATACAGTTAGAAATCTTGGATGTACAGGTGTATAGATATAGTTAGAAATCTTGGATGTACAGGTGTATAGATATAGTTAGAAATCTTGGATGTACAGGTATACAGTCTTTTTCAAAATTATTCATACCAGTGCGACAAAATTATTCATACCAAATACAAGTCTCAATATATAACATAACATGGACACTACTTTCGTTTTGCCCGTTTCGACCGTTGATGGAAGACTCACAAATGAGTAAATATATACTTGTCCAGATTTATAATATCTAATTTCTGAATTCTATTAAAGTTGGCGTGAAACATTATGCCATTTGGTTTGAATAATTTTGAAGTATTGGTATGAATAATTTTGCGCGCTGGTATGAATAATTTTGAAAAAGACTGTAGATATAGTTAGAAATCTTGGATGTACAGGTACATAGATATACAGTATTTTTCAAAATTGTTCATACCAGTGCGACAAAATTATTCATACTAGTGCGACAAATTATTCATACCATTTAAAATTATTCAAACCAAATACAAGTTTTAATATACAGCATAACATGGAAACTACTTTAGTTTGTCCGTTTCAACCGTTAATTGGAAGACTCTAGGAATGGTATATAAGAGAAATAGTTCAAATAAAATTTCTGATTACTAAATTCCATTAAAGTTGGTGTGAAACATTTTCTATTTGGTATGAATATTTTGTCGCACTAGTTTGAATAATTTTGAAAAATACTGTAGTTTAGAAATCTCGGATGTACGGGTCTATATACAAGTATTATACATTAATTTATCAAACCTAGCAAATTAAACCAACCCTTATTCAAATTTGCTTCACACTTAAAGTTGTTATACATAGGAAATCAAGGATTTTGTTCAGTTCCGTCCGATTTGACCGTTGATTGGAAGACTCCAAATGAATGTTTTTAATAGTATTCAAAGCAGCGCGCAAAATGTTTCGAACCAAGAAACAGAATTGTTCAAACCAATGATTTAACTCCTCTTTCAAACCTACTTTCTAAAATTCAATATTTATATATTAATCTCATATACTCTATTTGGAAGTCTTCAAATTGAGAAACTTCGGAACTGGTTTCTTTATCCTGACAACTTCTTAGGCTTTGAAATATGTTTTATAATTTCCCAGTGTGATTTGGAATTCGCGCTGCTTTGAATAGTGTTTTTAAAATTATTCAACCAGCGCGACGAAAAAGCTTCAAAAAGTTCGTACCAATATTTTCAAACCAAATGTTTAATTTATACCAACTTTTGATAAAATTCAATTCCGAATTTTAATCTGGAAGTTTGCCTCATATTTACATTAATGAGTCTTCCAATTAAGGGCAAAAGCGACGAAACCAAACGAATTTCCATATTATCTTGTATATAAATACTTGTATTGGTTTGAATAATTTAAATATTCTTGAATAATTTTATCGCACTGGTTTAATATTTTTAAATTCTTTAAATAATTTTGTCGCACTGGTTTAATATTTTTAAATTCTTTAAATAATTTTGTCGCACTGGTTTAATATTTTTAAATTCTTATAATTCTAATTTTGTCGCACTGGTTGAATAATTTTATAGATCACTGTATTTTAAATTATTCAAACCAATGTAATTTTTCACACCAACTTTTAATAGATGTCAATAATCAGATATTTTATTTCTGGACGATTTCTCTTATATACCATTTCTGGACGATTGCCCTTATATACTATTCTTGGAGTCTTCCAGTCAACAGTCGCAGCGGACAAAACTAGTTCTACACATTTTGCGGAAAAATGCTTTACCCTCAAACTATCAGGAATGACCTGTTCTATAAAAGTCGTATTGTCTCTAGTAGCATTAGAAACTATGGAAGCCAACTTTATTTTTACGTTTCTGTTAATCCAAAAAACTTCCTTTAATCCCAAGGCATTCTTCCAAAAATTTGATGACTCTTGGTTTTCTCTGAGTGAATAGAGTAATTTTCATGTTATGCCGTATATTAAAACTTTAATTTGATTTGAATAATTTTGTCGCACTGGTTTAATATTTTTAAATTCTTATAATTCTAATTTTGTCGCACTGGTTTAATATTTTTAAATTCTTTAAATATTTTTAATTTTGTCGCACTGGTTGAATAATTTAAAAACTCTACTAAAAAACTCTGAGGATGTACGGGTTTGCAGGGAACAACTAGTGTACACATATTATTCATGCTCTATAAACTATGAATAATATATGGTCTAGGATTTAGAATCACGAATATCAATAGAATCAAGATACTAAATTACTAGAAGTTAGTACATCCGGCTTCCCTAGCATATCATGAATACTCTTTAAAGCAAGACAGAAAAGTAAATTCTCAATTAGTTTGATACCCACTGGTACAGTCTTTTTCAAAATTATTCATACCAGTGCGACAAATTATTCATACCAAATGGCATAATGTTTCACACCAACTTTTAATAGTTTTCAGTAATCAGATATTTTATATGTTACTAATTGCTATTTCATTCTATACCTGAAGTCTTCCAATTAAGGGTGAAACGGACAAATCTAAAGTAGTTTCCATGTTTTGCTGTATATTGAAAGTTTTATTTGGTTTGAATAATTTTGAAATATTGGTATGAATAATTTTGAAATATTGGTATGAATAATTTTGAAATATTGGTATGAATAATTTTGTCGCACTGGTTTTGAATAATTTTGAAAGACTGTAATACTGAGAAATGAGAAATTTCTACCCAGACTATCTCATCAGTCTCTCAAATTCTCAGCTCAAAGCTTTTCTAATATCCCTTTGAAATCTTCCTCAGTAATAGATTCCAAACCTTGGCTTCATATTACGTCTATTAATATTCATATACATTTTCATATCCCCCATGAGCACCTGTTCTATAATACCACAGGACTCGGGCCTAGATTCCAGATACCGGTTTAAACGCACACTTCAAAGGCTCCAAAAAAGGAACCCGCAAGTGCAAATGCCCGTGGTCGGCCTCCACGTCTGCAATGCTATGTCGGTAGATTAAGTAGCCTCGCATCACTAGCAACGTGAGCGAGCATGCAAAGAAAGAAGCCCCCGAAAAGTACGAGCAGTGCAAGTATTGGTTGGCAGAAACTTCGCCCGAGTCGCCTGTTTTGAGCGAAAGCCCAATGACCGGAGATGCAATGCCGGCAATACCCAAAAGCATCCACAACATGCAGAGAGACACATTCACCCGCTTCAAGCCAAAGTTCTTGGAGAGAATGGGCGCAATAGTACCGAAAATGGTTCCCATGAGCCCGCCTTCAATGAGGCAAAACACAAGAATCATGGCGTAGTTGTGCGCAGGCACCCAGAGTCCAAACACCCACACAGCCGAGAGGAAGTATGCCACACAAGTCACAGTCACAGCACCAAAGCGATCGGAAAACATGCCCACTAGGGGCCGTCCGAAAACTGACCCCACCTGCACCATGGCCGACGAAATAGAGCCCTGATATGACGAATAGCCCATAGATGTGGTCACATTGGCCATGTCATAGAGCACCACCACGTAGCCAAACATGCAAAAGATAATGTAGAGACCACAAATGTAGAAGCCAGTACTCTTCAACACCTTGGAATCGAAGAACGTCAGTTTGACCTCCATTCGCGTCCGAATCAACGCTATGGAGATCCAGCAAAGCCCAAAGCACATGATAGACTGAGCTCTCAAGGCCCAATGCACAGAACGGGCCTCCACGATCTTTTGCATGCCTAAATTGTAAACCACTCCGCCACAACCCAGGCCTGCGGCAGCAATGGACGAGGCAAAAGTGCGTTTTTTCTTAAACCACTGTGCCAATATGGAGAGTGCGGGCAACGACATGAAGGCAAGCCCAAAAGCCTGGAGCATACCCTGTGTGAGGTAGAGTTCCCATAGCCTGGTGGAGAACGAGGCCATCAAAAGCCCGGCAAACTGGCAGAACATGCCTAGGATGATAGTGGCCTTGATGCCCACTTTGCCCTGGACAAAGTTAACCACAGGAGCAAAACACAAGCCCACGCCAAACGTCATTCCTCCAATCACCGCATAATCATATTTGTCTGCGCCAGGAAACGTGTTGTCATTCAAGTATGTGGAAAGATAGATGGCAAAGCCCGAGTTGGCACCCCAAGTATTGAAATTTAGTATGAAACAAGCAACCACCACTAGCCAGCCATAACCGCCATCAGGAATATCATCAATTCCTTGCTTAGAATCTTTGGATGGGATACACTCTTGCATTTCGGCGTCTTGTTTTTCCTTTGGTCTTTCCAGAATGATGGTGTCTTCATGAGACAGGCCAGAAGCTGAGGAAGCCATGAGGATGGATATAAATAAATTAGGGGAAGATTAGTGAATTTGATGATAAAATCTTTGGAAGGATGAGGGGTTAGATAATTCTTTTCGATATTCTTTTCTGTTCTTTTGCTTTCTTTCTCTCTTCTTTCTCTCTTCTTTCTCTCTTCTTTCTCTCTTCTTTCTGTCTTCTTTCTCTATATTCTTTTCCTTTCTTCCTCTATCTTCTTTCTCTATATTTTTTCCTCTTCTCTATCTTCTTCCTATCTTCTTTCTTTCTCTTCCTGAAGTATCCAACTATTTTTTGGAAGTGGCAACTCACTAAATTAGTGCGCAAAAATCAAGGTGTTAAAGATTTTCCCCTGTTCGCTTTGCTAGGAAAGACCCCTCTATATATGGTGTACACAGTTTCGGAGAAGTGTGCGCATTCTGCGACATAGACTGGCCGACCGGTGTTTAATACACGCGACATGCGTCATGGTCGCCCGGGTTACCGAGACTGGTTGTTTAACCGACACCGAGGGAGACGGGCAACCGAGCGCGGCCTGCGAGGACGTGAGCCCGGGCCTAGTGGCTACCGGGTTGCTTCTGAGGAGGTATCCACACAGCCACTTTAAAAGGAGGGGCATGTAAGCGATGCCGCCACGCCTCCATTGATGCCCCGCACCACTCGAAAACAAACAATCAGAACAAAGGGAAAAGGAAAAAGAAATTTGAGAAATGAGAAAAAAAAAGCGGGGCAAGCTGGGAATCGAACCCAGGACCGCCCGCACCCTAAGCGAGAATCATACCACTAGACCACGTGCCCGCGCATACGACAGAAATTTTGCTGCTTTATGAAGAGGTTTCATACTGTTATTGAGACGGTGGATTGATTAACTTTCTGAGTGGGCTACTAAAAATACGGGGCAAGCTGGGAATCGAACCCAGGACCGCCCGCACCCTAAGCGAGAATCATACCACTAGACCACGTGCCCTCGTATGGCTCAGGAAAATGTTGAAACTGATGTGACAGAATTAGCGTGTTTCGACACATCTGGCACGAGTAATGAAACGAAATCGAAGAGTCTATAATGTAATAGTTAGCATACCATGGTTCTGTATAAACAGCCGCAGCCTTTGAAGTTACCATGTTTCTACATCCAGTTGTTGCACTAGAACAACCTCCATTTCCAAACATACTAGGGTGAAGGTAATCGTTTTGGATATATTCGCCCTGTATCTCGATTTTCGCATGGTATTTCGGTAGTTGTTGTCTATTGTACAATGTTTTCAGCTTATATGCCATACCTGCATCTTCAATCAACATTGTCTTTAGACAATAATAACCTCTGCCGCGAAATGTGGCCTAGATCTATTTCACTGATACCACTATAGTAGCTAACAATCATAATCCAAACCTACTGTTTCGGGTATGAACTTACTATGGCTGAACATCAACAGCGACCCTTATATGCCGTAGCTTTAAGGCTTGACAAGTTGATAAACAGAGATGTTCTGTATTTATCAGAATGTGAATCTCAGATGCGAAGTGATCTGGTCACTGTAATTCCCGCACTGTATTCTACAAAGAGTACAGTGTTTTGAAAGATTCAAACTGCCAAAATTAAACCACCAATTCAAAAGCTTCGTACCCTTTTCACAGTCATTCAAACCAATTGACATGTTCAACACTTCAATAAAATTCAATATTTAAATCTTACTCTAATGTAAAGAAATTTGTCACATCTACTCACCAAAATCTGGCAAGACAACAGCAGTACTTGAACTTGAGGTCCTATGGATCATGTTTCATCTGAGAGGATGTTTTGAATACATGCAGTCCGGGTAGTATATGCAGGACCACAAGAAATTCCAGATGTTTCAGAGATTCAAGTGACGATTTGAGGATTAGATATAGGTAAGCGATGCAATCTGCAGATACTATTATGAGGAAATAATTATAATTGACCCGCTCTAGTTTGGGTAGATATGAACTGTTAATTAGGATTCCTAGTAGGTATACCGAGGGAATTGGAAGCGTGAAGTACGAAACCGAAGTTCCGTACATATTAAATAATTGACAAGAAACTAATTAACGTGACAGAGAGAAGGACCCTTTAATTAAGAATTATGATTACAGTGTTTCAAAATATCCAACCAGCGCGCAAAATGTTTCGAACCAAGAAAATAATAGTTCATACCAAGAAAATAATAGTTCATACCAAGAAAATAGTAGTTTATACCAAGAAAATAATAGTTCATACCAAAAATTCAAATTTACCTCGCACAATCTTTCAAACCAAATGCATAATGATATACTTATCATAGAATTCAATTTCTGAAATTTAAATCTGGACTTTTCTAATGTACTATTGGGATTTGAGGGTCAAAAAGGCCAAAACTGAAGTAGTTTCATATTATCCTGTATAACTTGTATTTGTTTGAATGAATGTGCGAAGAACTTTGAATATTGGTTTGAATATTTGTCGCGCTGATTGAATAATTTTGAAAATCACTGTATCAAAATTTACCTCGCAAATCAAACCAATTATCAAATTTTCCTACTACTTCGCACAATCCTTCATCCAAATGGCATGATGTCAACATTATCATAAATTATCAGAATTAATTCGAAATTTATCAAAATTTATAAAATTTATCAAAATTCATAAATTAAATTCAAATTTATCATAGACGAATCAAAATAAATTCGAATTTTAAACCTGAAGAATTGCATCATGAACTACATTGGGAGTCAAGGGTCAAAATGAATGAGCTCTTAAATACAACAACTTGTTTTGGTTTGAAAGAATATAAAGCGTACGAAGCTTTTAAATATTGATTTGAATAATTTTTCGCATTAATTTGAATATTTTTGTCGCGCTGCTTTGAATAGTTTTGAAAACACTGTAGTACTGTTGTATTGAGTACATGTATTGAGTACATGTATTGACTACATGTATTGAGTACCAGTGGTATTGACTACATGTATTGACTACATCTATTGATTACATCTATTGACTACATCTATTGACTACATCTATTGACTACATCTATTGACTACATGTATTGAGTACCATGTATTGACTACATGTATTGACTACATCTATTGACTACATCTGTTGTCTACTTGTATTGTCTACATTTTATCTACTATTGAGCAATATCGTTCTTGGGTTAGATAACGTCACTTGATTGTTCATTGTATTCGTTGATCTCGAGAATCAGTCTGATATACACTTCAGGTGGAAGTCTGGCCACATCTCGAGCTGAAATGCCAATGTTCAGAAAAGCGGTACGGGGTGACAATCGTGATCCTGGGTGAGGCTAATAGTAGAAGACTGCGGAGATTCTCATCTTCTACCAGACTTGGTTCTTTTCCATAATCACGTCTACATTGTACAGCATATATCCATAAGGGAGTGTACCCCATAAATGATCTGACTACAGACTGTATTACAGACTGTATTATGAATTGTGTTAGATTCTTGATAATATAGATACTAATAATATGACTAATTGTTGATTCCTCCACAAGAAATGAGATATCTTAAGTCCGAAGATTCTGGCATGTGATATTGGTGTTCGAGCCACAGTTGCCTAATGTCCGACCTCGGCATGCGTCAGCCAATAATAGGATAGCACTGTTGTAGATAAGGATATAGCTGTATATAGGATATAGCTGTAAATAGGATATAGCTGTATATAGGATATAGCTATATATAGGATATAGCTGTATATGGGATATAGCTTAGGATATAGCGGTCTATAGGATATAGCTTAGGATATAGCTTAGGATATAGCTGTATATAGGATATAGCTCTATAACGATGGCATGTGATATCAGAGTCTTTCGTGATTCCTCTTCTAATAGTATAGCATAGCTATAATTTGTCGTAGTGCGATACTTATGGTGGATCTGTACAAATTATAGCACTAAAGAAGATCGCTAAAGACCTTGTCAGATA
The DNA here is from genome assembly GCA_008065195.1 of Metschnikowia amazonensis. NCBI lineage: Eukaryota > Fungi > Ascomycota > Pichiomycetes > Serinales > Metschnikowiaceae > Metschnikowia > Metschnikowia amazonensis. The sequence continues at coordinate 18,181 of VATE01000154.1, forward strand.
TCATCATCTAATCCCCATTATTAGTAGACTATGCCGCACAGCCAATAGAAGGCCAGAAAATTTCACAGTTTAAATCAGAGGGCCTCAAAATTCAGTGTAAATTATGAATATTAATACTTCGCACTTTGTAAAAACTCGCAGGTGGGCATTTCGCAGCCAAAATGCGACCAAGTTGCAATCGAATCAACAGCAAATGAAGCGGATTAATATAAACTCCATAAATGAACCAGAGTTATACCCTAATATAAGAAATAAAGATGGATGATTTAATATCCAATACGTACTTGTGATAGAAATTCGTAGTAGTCTATCTACAATATTGCCAATAGTGCGAGTAATTATAAACTAGAAGTGTTTGTTTTTTCAAAATATTAAACCAGCGCGATAAAATTATTTAACCAATATTTCAAAAAGTTCTTACCACGCACAATCTTCAAACCAAATGGCATACAGTGTTTTTCAAAATTATTCAAACTAGTGCGACAAAATTATTCAAACCAAATGACATAATGTTTCACACCAACTGTTATAGAGTTCAGTATCCAGATAATTTATATCTTGCTGATTGCTATTACATCCTATTCTTGGAGTCTTCCAAACAACAGCCAAACGGATAAAACTCCACTAGTCTCCATGTGATAAAAACTTGTATTTGGTTTGAACAATTTGAAATATTAGTTTAAATAATTTTGTCGCACTGGTGAATAATTTTGTCGCACTGGTGAGTAATTTTGAAAAATACTGTAATGTTCAACGAGAAAATTTATATCTTGACAGTTTGACCGTTACTTCTTTTGAAAAAAGGAGGACAGACTGTGTACTTTGGAAACATCGGAGAGAATTCCACTCAAATCCTAGACTACTTTGAGAGAAATAGGGGAAGAGAATGTGAAAGCTTTGAAAACCCTGCTGAATACATTCTTGATGTGATTGGGGCTGGTGCCACAGCTAAGACTGACATTGACTGGTTCCACACTTGGGAGAAATCACAAGAGAAGAAAGATCCATTGGTCAAGATTGAAGAGCTTATCAATGAAGGCAAAAGCCGTCAACAAAATCCACACGAGAATGGTGAGGATGTCAGTGAGCTTCGCAACAAATACGCAAGCTTACCATTTTACCAATTTCAGATTGTCACATGGAGAACTGCGCTTGCTTTTTGGAGAAACCCGGAATACATCATGGCTAAGTTTATGATGATCATCAACGGTTTATTTACTATACAATACTTAATCAACGGTCGAAACCGACAAAACTAAACTATTTTTCATGTTATTCTGTATATTAAAACCTGTATTTGGTTTGAATATTTTGCTGCCCTGGTTGATTGCTGCACTGGTTGAATATTCTAAAAAACGTATTCAAACCGCGCGATACAGTGTTTTTCAAAATATTTCAAACTAGTGCGACAAAATTATTCATACCAAATACAAGTGCTTATATACAATATAACATGGAAACTAAATCAGTTTTGGCCCTTTTGACCGTTGATTGGAAGACTCCAAGTATAGTATATATGAAGCAATTCTCTAAATCAGAATATTGAATTTTAAAAAGTTGGTGTGACACATCTCGTCATTTGGTTTGAAAGATTGTGCGAAGTGGTACGAAACTTTTTAAGAATTGGTATACTACACTGGCAAAATTAAACTAGCAGTAGAAAATATTCGCACCCTTCCGCTCCTCAAAAATGACAATGTATTACACCAAAATTCAATAGACTTTAAATTCTGAAATATTAATCTGGAGAATTGCCTCATGTACTACATTTGATCTTCCAATTGAGGTTAAAAAGACAGAACTGGAGTGATTTCCTTTATCCTGACAACTTGTTAGGGTGAAAAACTTTTAATTATTGGTTTAAACCATATTTTTCTGGATTGAATCGATTTAAATCTTTCTAGGTTCGATATATAGTGTTTAAAATAATTCAAACCAGTGCGACAAAATTATTCATACCAATATTTAAAAAGTGTTGTGCGACTTCGAAAACCTTTCAAATCATACAAGTTATTGTATATAGGATAACAAGAAACCAGTCAATTATCCTATTGATCCTTGACTTCCAAAGGTACATGAGGCAATTGTTCAGATTAAATTTCTGAAGTTAATTCTGACAAATTTCTGATAAAGTCATGTCATTTGGTTTGAAAGATTTGCGAAGTGGAGGGTAAATTTGAAATCTGGTTCAAAAGATGTGCGAAGTGTAATTTTTAATACAGTATTTTTGAAAATTATTCAAACCAGTGCGACAAAATCATTGATACCAATGCGACAAAATTATTCAAAGCAATATTTCAAAATTATTCATACCAATATCTCAAAAATATTCAAGCCAAATACAAGTTTTAACATACAGCATAACATGGCAACTACTTTAGTTTTGTCCGTTTGACCGTTGAAAGACTCCAAAAAAGTATATAAGAGTAATCCTCTAGATTAAGAATTTAAAATATTGAACTCTATAAAAGTTGGTGTGAAAGATTATGCCATTTGGTTTGAATTACTGTAGCATATTTCAAAATTATTCATACCAGTGCGACAAAATTATTCATACAATTCAATTTGAAAGATTATAGTATTACCTTATCAGGATATTCAACTTTTACCTTTTAATCAAAAAGGTTTTATTATTTAAATAAATTTCTATTGATTTAGAGCTAAATTTAATTTAATTGATATTTCTGACTCTCATAAATACAGTATTTTTCAAAATTATTCATACCAGTGCGACAAAATATTCATACCAATTCTCAAAAAGTTTCGTACCACTTCGCACAATCTTTCAAACCAAATGACGAAATGTGTGACACCAACTGTTTTGGAATCAATATTCTGAAATCTTAATCTAGAGGATTGCCTCATATATACATCTAGGAGTTAAGGTCAAAGGGTGAAAACTGAACTAGTTTCCATGCTATCTTTTATATGCAATCTTGTATTTGATTTGAATAATTTTGAAATATTAGTATGAATAATTTTGAAATATTAGTATGAATAATTTTGAAATATTAGTATGAATAATTTTGAAATATTAGTATGAATAATTTTGAAATATTAGTATGAATAATTTTGTCGCACTAGTTTGAATAATTTTAAAAAAGACTGTATGTATCATACCCCCGGACTTTGGCCGGGTATATACAACTCTTTATTTATATCCTTATTTACTTATAATATATTTTATATAACATATAATTAAACGTATACATGATAATAAATTTTGGTATTATCATTTGGATAATTAAGATCAAAAAAGTGATAAGAGGTAATGAAAAATTAAAATATGACCGAATTTCTGATTACAATTCATAATGAAACTATGTCATAATCCTTAAATATACGAAGTATATAAATATGTTAACGAAAGTTAATAAAATTGTTATTAATATTGATAGCCCATTAGGGTCATCATGTTTAGTCTTCTACCTCTACTTCCTATAATTTTATATTTATACTTACCTAAAAACGGTTACGCTCATTCAATAACTTAATATTAAACCTCACGGCATGAACTGACCACAACGATGTAACGTCTGTTAAAAATCAAGAGATGTTAAGGTTCTTGTAGGATCATCCAATTAAAGGACATGTTCCATTACTTTAGTTCAGTCCTGAGTGTCTTCTTAATATAAGTAAAAGTTCTCGTCTATGAAAGTAGCACATATAGTTCAGTAAAGATTTTTAATTAAGCTTTAATTTTATAACCCATAAAAATTTTTATAAAAAACATTGTTATGTTTTATATGTTTGTTTGCTTCTTACTGGGAGAAGTTTGGAATCAGCGGATTGTCTGCACCTGAATCCACCACCTTCACCGAGGAGTCGGCTGGTGTTGCAGACTTGATCACCACCTGTTCCGGAGGTAGAAACGTTAAGGTGGCTCGTTACATGGTGGAGCACAAGGTGGACGCATGGGAGGCCGAGAAGGTGTTGTTGAATGGCCAATCATCGCAGAGTATCATCACTGCCAAGGAGGTGCACGAGTTGTTGGAGAACTTCAAGTTGCAGGCGGAGTTTCCATTGTTTGAGGCGGTGTACAAGGTGATTTACGAGAACGCCGATGTCAACGACTGGCCATAACTTTTGGCTGAAACCGAGTAAGCCAAGTGATCTCAATAACCTGAAAGTTAGAGCTGGAAAAGGCCACAACATTTCTACTCCAGGGTCCGCATATTATAGACTAATAGAAAACACTAGAGAAGTATGTAGTGGGGATTGTGAGAGATTGTGAGAGATTGTGAGAGATTGTGAGAGATTGTGAGAGATTGTGAGAGATTGTGAGAGATTGTGAGGGACTGGTACCCTAAAATAAACTAATATGCCAGATCAGATCTCCAGACAATCCAAAAAAATCCACTTTCGGTTGCGGCCATACCAAGTGAAAACCACTGTTTTCCGTCCGATCAACGTTAGTTAAGCCACGTTAAGATTGATATGTATGAATATTTCGCACTAGTTTGAATAATTTTGAAAAACTGTATTGTCGCACTGCTTTGAATAATTTAGAACACATTACAATTTACCATTGCGACTGACTAATGATCAATGTATTAATAATTGAGTAATCATGTATTCAATAATTGACTATTAATTGAATCAATGTATTTATTAATTGAATCAATGTATTTAATAATTGACTAATTATCACTAAATACTTTTAATAATTAATCACATCTCAGTCTTGTCCTTATTTTCCGACTGTCTAATTATTGCTGTTGAAAATCCCAGTTCTGAGCCGCACTGTTTCAATCAGTATTCACACTGTTTCAATCAGTATTCGCACTGTTTCAATCAGTATATTCGCAGCTTCTTAGGGATGTACGGATTACAAGTCTTATTGCGAATTCACAATAATCAAACCCAAAATTGAGTCAATTACTGCAGCAGCCGCGGTACTTGTAATTTCACTATTCGAATCATATGGAGGACTCACCTCCACCACATCTCCACCCACCACATTCACTCCGCTCAATGCATCCAACACTGAAAGCAATTCACGGCTTGTCCATCCACCAACTTCCATTGTTCCTGTACCTGGCGCATTGGCTGGGTCCAATACATCGATATCCACGGAAATGTAAACAGGAGTGTTTCCCACGGTTTTCTTGATTTGGTTGGCAATACCATAAATTCCTTTATGGTCCATTTCACGCGCATGGATGGTTTGGAATCCACACTGCGAATCGTGCTTCTTATCATAACTTGCTTGGATGTAAGGTGCGCGTAAACCAACGTGGAAACACTCATCCTTCTTTAAGTAGCCATTCTCCGCGGCATAGTGGAGGAAAGTTCCGTGATTCAACGACATGTAATCTGTGATGCCACCACCAAGCACTTGTGGGTCCCATGTGTCAATGTGACTGTCGAAATGCAACACTGCAAGCTTGCCATATTTCTCATAAGCAGAACGCAAGGCCATAAGTGTAATGGTGTGGTCGCCTCCCATGGTAACAATCTTGGGGGTTTTGATCAGCTTGTGTCCTGAAGTTGAATGTTTGTGGATTGCTCTTTGTCCTCTGTACAACTGGTTCAAAGCAATGCGGTTATCAAAGGGGGTCATGGGAATATCTCCACAATCAATCACAGACAAGTTATGAGACTTTGGGTTGTATGGATCGATTTTGCCCAATTTGCTATCTCTACCATTGCCTCTGACCGGGGTCAAGCCGGCTCTGATTCTCTTTGTTGCCAGTCTAATAGAATCAGGTCCGAATCTAGCTCCTGGTCTATATGATACGCCTGTATCGAAGGGAGCCCCAACAATGGCAATGTCAATGGGTTCGTTATAAAGTTGAGAGTCAAAACATGCCATGGTTTCCAAACCACTAAACGTGACTATTCCTCCAAACAGATTTGCATTGGAGAGATCTGAAGTATCATCGTCATCGGGGAAAGTGTATTTTTTCTTTGTTCTCAAGTACCCATCGTGCGAAGCCATTCTCAAGTTCTGTGCATGACTCTGCTGAAGTTGTTGCAATTGGAAGAGAGCTTTCTGTGGAGAGTCATTGCGGAGATCCAAAGGATTGGAAACTGAACCAGCCTCTAAAGGATTGGAAATTTCACCCCTGGCCAAAGCAGATTGCTTGTAAAAAGTAGATTCGGGCGATTCCACGAGCTCACCATAGAGCTGATCAATAAAGGATTCGGAGGTTGGAACCTCCATGATGTTTTGGGCCAAAGTCAATGGCACCACACCAGCAAAAAGGAAGAGAGATTTCATTCTGACGAAGAAGATATTTCTATTTCAATGCCCTTTACTAACAATTGGAAGAAGCTTGGGCTTTTGTATTGGGAGGAAAATTCCGTTAAAAGTTCCGTTGACATATTTGGTTGCGGTGTGGTTTCCAATTCTGGAGTGAAATTCCGAAGTAAAATTCCGGAATCCAATTCGGTGAAATTTCGGTCTCAAATTAATTTCGGTCTCAAATTAAATTCCGTTGGCTCTATGTGCATGAGAGAATTTCGCGCCAGGTCTGATTTTCCGGGCATTTTCCATACCCCAATGTATCTTTTTGAAAATTACCAGCGCGACAAAATTATTGTACCATAAATATTGTACCATAATTATTGTACCATAATTATTGTACCATAATTATTCTACCATTATTCATACCAAATGGCATCTTTTAATCGTTTTCAGTAATCTGATATTTACATAGGTCGATTGCTTGTATGTACTATTCGGAGTCTCTGAATCAATGATCGAAACGGACAAAACTAGAATTTTCATGTCACCTAGTAAATTAAATTGTATTGGTGTATAATTTTGTCGCATTGGTATGAATAATTTTGAAAATTAGTGTAGAGGTCGAGGACGGCCTATTATAGTGCGGAAGCTGGCATGGAATTGCAACGCTTGATGTCATAGATGTCATAGATGTCATAGATGTTATAGATGTTACAATTGTCATAGATGTTATAGATGTTATAATTGTCATAGATGTCATAGATGTCATAGATATCATAGATCTCATAAATCTCATAGATATCATAAATCTCATAGATCTCATAGATCTCATAAATCTCATAGATATCATAAATCTCATAGATCTCATAGATATCATAGATCTCATAAATCTCATAGATCTCATAGATATCATAAATCTCATAGATCTCATAGATCTCATAGATCTCATAGATCTCATTATCAGGCCATTTTAAACATTTCGCTCTTATACAATCTTCAATATTACAATTAAATCTGACATTCATTAGCCTACATGTCTATTTTTCGCAGAACAACGGCTACTAAAATAAGCCTAAGACACATGCGCGGAACGTCCTGTATGCAGCCCCTCTTGCTCTAGTACTATTACACATTCTGTGTTATATGCCGGCGCGCTATTTGTTTGCTCCTTAACTGTTTCTATTATGCGCATCCCAACTTAAAGATCTACTTTTCTTGCTATTTTGAACACTTTGCAAAAGATTTCTGGTAATTGTTATAAGAATGAGCTACGATCGACCCTCGGCCCCTCCGCCTGGACATGATCAAGAAAACCAACAAGGGTTCCAGTATGAAGAGAAGCCTGAACCCTCCCAAGATTATGACCAGGCTTTCAAAGTCCAGAAACCTCGGCTCAATGATGTTCCATTTGCAGTGTTTTTCTTCTTGGTGGTTCTTGCATTCTTGATACTTTCTGGAATCACCTTGAATGCCATGAGACAGACCTGGTCTTTCCAGGGAGGTTCTGTGTACAATTCCGCCAACTCGTTCACTTTCAATTCTAACACAGCCATCTTGTTTGGCTTTGTTATTGTGATCTCTGTGGTCCTTTCCTTCTTGGTTTTGTTATTTGCTCGAGTTAATGCTAAGCTCTTTATCACCTCCGGGCTTATCCTCAATATTATTCTCGGAATCGGAACGGCCATTTACTACTTTGTGATGAAGTACTTTTCTGCCGCCATTGTCTTTTTGGTGTTTACGTTGATTTCGGCCTGGTGCTACTGGAGCTGCAGAAGCAGAATTCCTTTCAGTGCTAATGTTTTGGAAATCACAATTGACGTCATGAAAAGGTACAAGTCCACGCTTGTCACATCTGCCATTGGCTTGATTGTTTCTGGCTTGATCTCAGCATTTCTTTCTATGGTGATTGTGGCTACTTATATCAAGTTCTCTCCACATGCAGGAAATCCGGGATGTGACATCAATGGAGGCTCTTGTTCGCAGGCTAGTTTGATTGGAGCATTGGTATTTGTGTTCTTTTCGGGCTACTACATCTCGGAGGTGGTCAAAAACATCATTCACGTGACCATATCTGGTGTCTATGGCACGTGGTACTACCTTTCCGGGTCAGACCAGGGTGAGCCGAAATGGCCAGCTTTGGGGGCATTCAAGAGGGCAATCACCAACTGTTTTGGGTCGATTTGCTTCGGTTCCTTGATTACTTCGATTCTTCAATTGATTCGTGGAATCATTCGTACATTGAAGCAAAACGCTTTTGATAGCGGAGACTTCTGTGCTGGATGCGGACTCCTCATTTTGGATGCCATTTTGAGTTTTGTTGATTGGCTTGTTCGCTACTTCAATCACTACGCTTATGTGTACCTTGCCCTTTACGGAAAGAACTACATTGCGTCAGCCAAAGAAACCTTCCAGTTACTCCGGTTTAAGGGCATGGATGCGTTGATAAACGACTGTTTTGTCAACACGTCACTCAATTTCTACTCACTTTTCGTGGCATACGTGGCTACGTTATTCTCATACTTTTACTTGAGATTTACCAAGCCGGCCTACAACTCCGATGGAAATTTCTATGCTCCAGTCATGGCATTCAGTTTCATCATTGCGGGTCAGGTGACGCGGATTTCATTGACGGTCATTGAGTCTGGAATCTCCACTTTCTTTGTGGCATTGGCCCGTGACCCTGAGGTGTTCCAGATGACAAACAGGGACAAGTTTGATGAGATTTTTAGAAACTATCCACAAGTGTTGGAGAAGCTTTTTTCCAAGGATGAGCAGGAGGAGCAACGTCGACAGGCCAACCAAAACGGCGGCCAATACTACCAGCAGCCTGCACAATATGGGCCAGCTTAGTCCACGGTAGGGCATAGAGCTCGGGGAGCTATTCGAAGTCATTCAGAAGTCAGCCAGGGAACTAATATTTTATTCAGAAGTCAGCCTGGGAACTAGTCAGCAATTAGCCCGGGAACTAGTCAGCAATTAGCCCGGGAACTAATATTTTTCAGAAGTCAGCTTCTTGCGGAAATTAATACATACAGCCCAAGCATCTGCAATGCGTGAATTTTAATACAGTGTTTCGAAACTATTCAAAGCAGCGACAAAGTATTCAAGCAAGTGCGACAAAAAGTAGGCAATAATTAAAAGTTTCGCACCCATTGAATATTCTTTAAACCAAAGAAGTTGTTGTATAGGAGAATATGGAAATTATCAGTTCCGTCCCCTTGGCTTCAATTTTAGTAGGTATAAGGAAACTCTTCAGATTTAAATTTCCAAGTATTGAATTATAAAATTGGTGTGAAACATTATGCCATTTGGTTTGAAGATTTGCTAGGTCAAACAATTTTGATAGTTAAATAGTTCGATCCAGAAAAACAGAATGGTTCAATAATTCAAATTCATTCAAACAACTACAAGTTGGTATACAGGATAACAAGGAAACTAGTAGACTTTTTTCGTTTTAAATATTGACTCGATTATAGTGCATACGACACAATCCTAAGATTTAGATTTCAGAATAATGAATTTTAATGAATTGGTGTGAAACTTTATGCCTGGTTTGAAAGATTGTGTGAAGTGGTACGAAAATTTCGAAATGTTTTAATATTTTTGCGCGCTGCTTTGAATAATTTTAAAAGCGAAGTTCAAAGTTTCGTAGTTTCAAAATTTCCAGTCTTGCTGATTACTTACATTCTATTCTTAGAGTCTTCCAATCAACGGCCAAGCGGACAAAAAGAAGGAGTTTCCATGTTTGTTGTATATTAAAACTTGTATTTGGTATGAAAAATTTTGTATGAATAATTTTGTATGATTAATTTTGAAAATTACTCTAAATCACTGTATTCAAACCAATACTTCAAAATTAAACTTGCGCGACAATTATTCAACCAATATTTCAAAATGTTTCAAACTAGTGCGACAAAATTACTCAAACCATATACAAGTTGTAATTTACAGGATAAATTCAGTTCTGTTCGTTTTACCCTTAATTAGAGGACTCGAAAATATGAGGCTATCTTCAGATTATAGATTTCAGAATATTGAATTTTAAGTTGGTGTGAATATTATGCTATTGGTTTGAAAGATTGTGTGAAGTGGTCCATTTTGCTGGTTTGAATAATTTTGAAATATTGGTGAATATTATTTACGCACTGGTTTGAATTTTGTCGCACTGGTTTGAATAATTTTGAAATATTGGTGAATATTTTTGAAATATTGGTGAATATTTTTAAAACACTAGGATCACGTGACACTAATATACACACCATCTTTTGCGAGGGAAAGCATATCGGCACAGCCATTCAGAGAACTTGAAACACCACTAACTGAAAAGTGCACCAACTGGAAATACCACTAACTGGACCTGGACGCCAAGTTTAAGCAGCACCGATTACATTCATCCAAAAAACAATTCTAGTTCTAGCAGCAATCTCGCTTACTGCTACTTAAACGGCGCCACCCCAATATCCCCACCCTCAACTGATCATAGCAGTAAAACGCCAAGGCCATTGACACCATCTTTCTATCCCAAATCTGGCATTCCCCAATATTCATCAAAACAAAAAACACTAGAGGACAATGCTAACGCTAGCAATTGGAGACCTCTTCATACCCGATCGGGTAGTTGCACTCCCACCACAATTTACCAAGCTTCTAGCGCCCAACGCGCCCAACGTGCCATCCAATAGCAAGATTTCCCAAGTGCTCTGTTTGGGAAACATCACGCAATCTACAGGAACAGTCCGGTTTCTCCACGAGCTTTCGCCGTCGTTGAATGTGGTGCGTGGGGAGTTTGATGACGAGGCCATTCTTGCACAGCAATTACAGCATTTGGGCGGGAAAAACGAACCCATTCCGTTCTACCGCGTGGTCAATGCGGATAATTTCCGTATTGGGTTTACGTCCGGCCACCACATGGTGCCACAAAATGACCCGTTGCTGTTGTTGGCGTTTGCACGTGAAATCGACGTGGACGTATTGATTTGGGGCGGAACGCACCGTGTGGAGGCCTATACGCTTGACGGGAAGTTTTTTATCAATCCGGGAAGTGCCACGGGCGCATTTTCTATGGCGTGGCCCGAGGCCGATGAGGAAGAGTTTCTGGATAATGAGCACTCGGAGTCGGAGAACTTGGAGGCAGTGGAGCCAGAGAAAAAGGAGGAGGGGGACGAGAAGAGTGCAGAGAAGGATGACAATGAGTTTGATGAGAGTCTCTATACTTCATCGATTCCATCATTTTGTCTTTTGGATACGAACTCTTCCAAGTGCACTCTTTACATCTACACGTATGTTCTGGGGGAAGTGAAAGTGGACAAGGTGATATACTCCAAGGAATGATGAGAAAAAGGAAGAAGAGGCAGAGGAGGGAAGAAGAGGCAGAGGAGGGAAGAAGAGGATATCCTGATACTTAAAAGTCCTGGAAACTTCACCTAATCGTGTCGCAACGAATCTGGTATTCTATCATCGATACTCTTACCACTGAGATGAAATACGGTGATTCAAATATTCAGGCCTGGATATCAACGTTGAAAATTTCTTTGATGGTACGGCTTTTTCTGACATATCCGAAGTCTGGCTGACATACAGTATTTTCAAAATTATTCATACCAATGCGACCAAATTATTCATGCCAGTGCGACGAAATTATTCACCAATATTTCAAAATTATTCAAACTAGTGCGACAAAATTATTCAAACCAAATGAAAAATGTTTCACCCAACTTTTAATAGAATTCAATAATCAAAAAATTTATATTTGAACGATTGCTCTTATATACTATTAATGGAGTCTTCCAATCAACGGTCGAAACGGAAAAAACTAAAGTTGTTTCCATGTTATGTATCATATCAAAACTTGTATGGTTTGAATATTTTGTCGCACTGGTATGAAGAAAAGTACTGTATGAATATTTTGAAAATACTGTACCAATATTTCAAATTATTGAAACCAAATAAAAGTTTTAACATACAGCATTAAATGGAAACTACTTTAGTTTTTCCGTTTCACCCTTGATTGGAAGACTCCTAAATTTATGAGTCAATCTCGAGTTTTTAGATTTCAGAATATTGAATTCTAATAAAAGTATCATTAAGCCATTTGGTTCGATGTCGCACTAGTTTGAATAATTTTGAAATATTAGTATGAATAATTTTGAAATATTAGTATGAATAATTTTGAAATATTGGTATGAATATTATTGTCGCACTAGTTTGTAGTTTTGAAATATTGGTATGAATAATTTTGAAAAACACTGTAACCGAAGTCTGGCTGACCCGAAGTCTGGCTGACATCCGAAGACTGGCTGAAATACAGTACTTTTCAAAATTATTCACCAGTGCGACAAAATATTCAAACCAATACTTCAAAATTATACCAGTGCGACAAAATATTCAAACCAATACTTCAAAATTATTCAAACCAAATACCATAATGTTTCACACCAACTTTTAATAGAATTCAGTAATCAGAAATTTATATCTGGACAATTGCTCTTATATACTATGCATAGAGTCTTTTAATCAACGGTCGCAACGGATAAAACTAAAGCAGTTTTCATGCTATGATTGGAAGAATTCAAATTTAATTCATATTTAATTCATATTTAATTCATATTTAATTCATATTTAATTCATATTTAATTCATATTTAATTCATATTTAATTCATATTTAATTCAAATTTAATTCAAATTTAATTCAAATTTAATTCAAATTTAATTCTATAAATTAGTGGAAAGAATTATGGCATTTCGTTTGAAGGAGTGCGCGAAAGGGCATGAAACCTTTAAATATTTGTTTGAACCATTCTTTTTTGGTTCGAACATTACGCGCGCTGCTTTTCAAACAAAAGTTTTAAACTCACTTTAAAGTTTCGTACCCCTCGCACAATCTTTCAACCAATGTTCACACCATTTCAATATACCATCTAACTAAATGACCAAAGGTGGAATTCTTGTTCACTTTAAGAATGAATATTCAAGAATCTTAGATTTGAGAATCTCAATCCAGGGTCAAACCGGACGGACGAACTGGTATTATTGTTGTATATTAAAACTTGTATTTAGTTTGAATAATTTTGAAATGGATTGAATAATTTTGAAATGGTTTGAATAATTTTGAAATGGTTTGAATAATTTGAAATGGTTTGAATAATTTTGAAATGGTTTGAATAATTTTGAAATGGTTTGAATATTTTTGAAATGGTTTGAATAATTTTGAAATGGTTTGAATATTTTTGAAATGGTTTGAATATTTTTGAAATGGTTTGAATATTTTTGAAATGGTTTGAATAATTTTCTCGCAGTGGTACAGTATTTTTCTAAATTATTCATACCACTGCGAAAATATTATTCATACCAATATTTCAAAATATTGATACCACTATTTCAAACTATTCATGCCTATATTTCAAATTATTGATACCAATACTCAAATTATTGAAACCAAATAAAAGTTTTAACATAAAATGGAAACTACTTTAGTTTTGTCCGTTTCATCCTTAATTAGAAGACAAATACAAGTTTAATTTACAGGATAACATGAAAGCCACTTTAGTTTCTCCATTTCGACCGTTGATTGGAAGACTCCAAGAATAGTCTACATGAGCAATCGTCCAGTTATAATTTCTGATTACTGAATTCTATTTAAAGTTGGTGTGAAGCATTATGGTATTTGGTTTGATAATTTTGAATTATTGGTTGAATAATTTTGGGCACTGGTTTGATAATTTTGAATTATTGGTTGAATAATTTTATCGCACTGGTTTGATAATGTTGAATTACAGTATCTTTCAAAATTATTCATACCAATATTTCAAAATTATTCATACCAATGTTAGATTCTTTAGTAACGTCTTTTACCTATCATGTGCGTATTCGTTGATGGATTCCCAATAAGTGGGAATCTAGGTAATTATATAGTCCAAGGGCGAACCAGCCATAATGCTGGCTGCT